>CAUYSK010112177.1:0-160697 GCA_963575035.1 Avahi laniger
TAATTTCTTTCTATTTTTGGTAGAGACGGGGTCTCGCTCTTGCTCAGGCTGGTCTCGAACTCCTGAGCTCAGAACGATCCGCCCACCTCGGCCTCCCAGAGTGCTAGGATTACAGGCGTGAGCCACCGCGCCCGGCCAGAACCTACCATTTCTATCAGGAGCAATGCTCATCACTTTGAGAAAGATTCTCCAGACCCAATACTTCTGGTTCTAATCACCCAATTATTCAGAAATCTTCTTTAAACTTCATAAAAGGCTATTCCCATTTTAATGACCCTGGGACAATGAAATTTTTTGCTGTATAGATGTGAGTATAGAGAAACATAGTCTAACTACATGCAGGAATAAAAAGAAACTTTAAAAACTGGGTCACAATTGGGAAAATGAAATTATTAACAATTGCAGACTCCTAGTATGCACCAGGTTCTTATATAGTATTATGTTATCTGGAACAACCTTCCTGAGATATGATTTTTTATACCCCTCTTGCTTTCTTTCTTTTTTTTAAAGAAACGGAAACTCTGGGAAGTAAAGTAATCTAAGATCTCACCTCTAGTAGTTGGCAGAGCCAAGATCATTAGATTCCACAGCCCCTGCTCTTTCATGCTGTTGTCCCACACCAGGTGACTGCCTGCACACACTGTTAGATGCCAAGTATTTAGAAAAGACTTGAAGGTGTAGAGAAGGATGTAAAGAAGTAGATTTCTGGAACTGCAATTTGTCCAGCACACACCAGCCTTACCCTAATCTAAATGGCCGTTCTAACATCCCAGACACTGCATAGAGAACCTTAGGACTTGCAGACCAGAACGTTCTTTGAGACTGTGATGTTTGATACCTCACCATGGAGAATGATGTGAGAAAGGATATGAGGCTCCATCTCTAGTCCACCCTTAGGAATTAATGAAGAAATCTTGGTTAAGAATTTGGAAAAAGTGGTTCAAATGTGTTTGTTATAAATACAGAGGGAGCTTCTACTGGAAGAAAAATAGAATTTATGTTCTAAATCCTCGTTCATGATGAAAGTAAATGAGCAAACTTTATAACAAGAGCTAATATTTTTGGAAAATATGTAATATACTGCACAAATGTAAACATATTTACATGAAATCAATTTGTAATTCTCTTAAAATTCCCTTGAGATAGGTGATACTATTATCCACATTTTAAAGATGCAGAAACTGAAGCAGAGAGAAGTAACTTTTCTTTTTCTCACTGACAAAGATTTTTTTTTTATTTCAGCACATTACGGGGGTACAGATGTTTAGGTTACATATGTTGCCCTTGCCCCCCCTCCCCCCCAAGGAGACGTAACTTTTTAAAAGCCACTCAGTGAGGAAATGGTAGAGCTGGGAGTCAGAGCCAAGCAGTCTTTTCCTAGATGCCTAGATATATAGTGGAAATTTTCTATAGAGCCAATAGACTATGTGGCAAATAGTATACATATATGATATTTGTGTAGTGAATGACACAAAATTAAGTCATATAAAGAAAGTAAAAAAAACATAAAGTAGAGAACAAGTTAACATAAAACTAATCATATCCCTTAGGATTACAAATGTAGATTATTAGAATTCCCCTATTTAAAAGTAGAGATATCCATGAAGTTTTTTATTTGATACATTTTTTATTTCAAAATATTAATCAAATACAAATGTTTTTGTTATGTAGACATCTTTTATCATGCGAAGGTTTTTAGTGTGCCCATCACCCAAATAATGTTCATTGTACCCAATAGGTAGGTTTCTACCCCTTCCTTTCTTTCCTCTTCCTCCTTTCTTGATTTCCAATGGCCCTTACATCTGTTTGTGCCTGTGTGTGCCGATCAGTTAGCTCCCAATTATTAGAGGCTGTTTGTGGTGTTTGTTTTTCTATTCCTATGGGCAGCACCCTAGATGTGCTGAGGCTGAGAGCAAGGAAGGGGTAGATCAGGAGAAGAGTTTGAAGAAGTAAACAAGGACCTGAGCCTTGTGATTCACAACTTGAGTCTTGTCCTACAGACTAAGAGAGGGAGGGGCTTGGGGGAAGTGTAATCAGCTCCATAAGCAAGAAAACTTTTTTCTTTTCTTTTCTTTCTTTTTTTTTTTTTTTTTTTGCATAATGGAATCATTTATTCAGTCATGTGTGTACTGTGTGGTCCTGGGATCCTAAAGTTTGCTTCATCACCAGTAGAGAATTTGCCAAGAATCATGTTCATCAGGTTAGGCATGTACTGTCTAATAATGTTTTCTTTTTTAAATTTATTTCAGAATATTACAGGGGTACACATGTTTTCGTTACATAATTTTATTTGTACAATTTCTGTCAAAGTTATAAGGGCACTATCTGCCCTTCACCCAGATAGTGTGCATTGTGCTTGTTAGGTGTAATTTACCCATCCCCTCCCCTTCCCCCACTTACTTGATTTGTGTTGAGTTTTATTTCCATGTGGGCACATAAGTGTTAATTGATTTGTTCTAATTTAGTATTGAGTACATGTGGTGTTTGTTTTTCCATTCTTGTGATACTTCACTTGTAAGAATGATCTCTAGTACCATCCAAGTTGCTACAAAATATACTAGATCATCATTTTTTCATGGCTGAGTAGTACTCCATGGTATACATACCACATTTTATTAATCCACTTTTGTATTGATGGGTACTTTGATTGTTCACACATTTTTGCAATTGTGAATTATGCTGCTGTAAGTATTCAAGTGCAAGTGTCTTGTTTATAAAATGTCTTCTTTTGCCTTTGGGTAAATACCTAGTAGTGGGATTGCTGGATCAAACGGTAGCTCTACTTTTAGTTCTTTGAGGTGTCTCCATACTATTTTCCATAGAGGTTGTACTAGATTGCAGTCCCACCAACATTGTATGAGTGTTCTTTTCTCTCTGTATCCGCATCAGTATCTGTTGTTTTTGGACATTTTGATAAGATCCATTCTCACTGGAGTTAGGTGATGTATCATCATGGCTTTTATTTGCATTTCCCTAATAATTAGAGATGTTGAGCATATTTTCATGTGTTTTGGCCATTAGAATATCTTCATTGGAAAAGTTTCTGTTCATGTCTTCTGCACACTTTTTAATGGGGTTGTTTGATTTTTTTTTCTTTCTGATTTGCTTGAGTTCTTTGTGCATTCTGGGTATCAGCACTTTATTGGATGTACAGCATGTAAGTACACTCTCCCATTCTCTAGGTTGTCTATTTGCTCAATTGATTATATCCTTGGCTGTGCAGAAGCTTTAAATTTGATCAGGTTCCATTTATTTCCGTTGTTGCTGTGATTGCTTTTGGGATCTTCTTCATAAATTCTTTGCCTAGACCGATGTCTATAAGAGCTTTTCCAATGTTTTCTCCTAGAATTATTATGGTTCCATGCCTTAAGATTAAGTATGTTACTCATCATGACTTGATTTTTGTGAGTGGTGAGAGGTGCAAATCCTGTTTCGGTCTTCTACATGTGGCTATCTAATTTTCCCAGCACCCTTTATTGAATAGCAATTCTTTTCCCCAGTGTATGTTTTTATCTGCTTTGTCAAAGATCAGATGGCAATATGAGGATGGTTTCATATCTGGGTTCTCTGTTCTGATCCATAGATCTATGTCTCTGTTTTTGTGCCAGTTACCATGCTTTTTTGGTTAGTATAGCCTTATAGTATAGATTGAACTCTGATAAAGTGAGGTCTCCCTATTTGTTCTTATTATGTAATGTTACATTGGCTATCCAGGGTCTTTTCTGGTTCTATATGAAGCATAGAACTATTTTTTCTAGGTCTGTGAAGAATGGATTTGGTATTTTAATGAGGATTGCATGAAATCTGCAGATCATTTTGGGTAGTATAGACATTTTAACAATGTTTATTGTGCAGAACTTTGAACATGATATGTTTTTACATCTGTTTACATCCTCTGCAATTTATTTCCTCAGTCTTTCATAGTTCTCCCCATAGAGGTCTTTCACCTCCTTAATTAAGTCTGTTCCTAGGTATTTTATTTTCTTTGTTGCTATTGTGAAAGGTATTTCATCTTGGATTTGATTCTTAGCTTAACTGTTGTTGGCATATACAAAAGCTACTTATTTGTGTACATTGATTTTGAAAACTGAGACTTTACTGAATTTATTTATCAACCTGGGAGTCTCTTGGTTGAATCTTTAGGGTTTTCTAACTATAAGATCATACTGTCAGCAAAGAGCAATAGGTTGACGTCTTCGTTCGCCATTTGGATACACTTGATTTCCTTCTTTTGTCTGATTGTTTGGACTAGGACTTCCAGCACTATATAGAACAGAAGTGGTGACAGTGGGCAACCTTGTCTGGTACCGCTTTTAAGTGGGAACACTTTCAATTGTTCACTATGATGTTGACTGTGGGTTTGTCATTTATGGTTTAATAATTTTGAGGTACATCCCACCTATGCCTATCTTGTTAAGGGTTCTTATCATAAAAGTGTACTGAATTTTGTTAATTGCTTTTCCAGCACCTATTGAGAGGATCGTACGGTCTTTGTTTTTCTTCTATTTATGTGGTGAATTACATTGGTATATTTGTGTACGTTGAACCTTCCTTGAACCTCTGGCATGAAGCCCACTTGGTCATGGTGAATTATTTTTTTCACGGGCAGCTAAATTCGGTTTGCTAAGATTTTGTAGAGAATTTTTGCATCTATATTCATAAGGTATATTCTTCTGTAGTTTTCCTTTTTAGTTGTGTCCTTTCCTGGCTTTGGTATCAAGGTGATATTGGCTTTCTTGAATGCATTGGGGAAGATTCCTTCCTTCTCAACATTATGGAATAATTTCTGAAGTACAGGGACTTGTTCTTTTCTGTAGGTCTGGTAAAATTTGGCTGTGAAAACATATGGTTCGGTACTTTTTTTGTTGGAAAATTTTTTATCGATGCTTCAATTTTAGTGCTTTATATTGGTCTGTTCAGGAGATCTATTTCTCCCTAATTGAGCCTCAGGAGGTTTTGTTTAATAGTATTTTTTCTTTTATAATTCTCTTAAGCATAAAGCTCCTAGGCCGGTAAGATCTGCTGATCAGAACTTTGTAAGTTTCTGTTGCACTGATGCATTACCTATTGAGTTTTTTTCTTGGAAATGGCAGAACCCTCTTGCAGCCATGAGATAACTACAAGGCCTTACACCACCTATTTGTCCAGGGAAGACAAGATAAGCAACACCTTGCCACAAATTGTGCCCAGGGACCCACTGAACAGCCTATTCTCCACATCCCACCTGCATACAAGGCTGAAAAAATTACCAATATTAACCCCTAGGTCATTGTACTACTAAAATTGCCACCAGTTTTGGATCATGGGATGTATGTAATATCATGATTGCTTACTGTATTTGCATGACATGCACTCTGCCCCAAACATGTAATGATGCTCACTAGCCTCATGCAATATTCATTTCACCTCCAGATAAACCCCTGACCTGTTAATTGGGGAGGCAGATTTAAGGCAGTGCATTCTTCCTATCCCTCTGCCCCTGCTTGATCCATCCTCCACAATAAATATGCTTTCTTCCTTGACAATCCTTGCTGTCTTAGTAATTGATTTTCTGTGCAGCAAGCAACAGAAAATGCCCTTTGTGGGTTGACTAATAGAAAGTTTTACTTGGTAGAGTGGCAGACCTAAATTGACATGTTGAAACGTTCATTCTCACTATCATGTAGACTTGTTACAGGAATAAAATATGAGATATTTGGAATTATGCTTCAGGGACAGCAAAATTAGTTTGAGAACTTCCAATGTGGTCCAGGAAGATATGATGAAGCACCATCAAAGGATACTGTAATGAATTTACTAATGCTTCCTCCAGGGCTGGAACTAGGGTGAGGCCAGTGTGGTGCCTCTGGTTCAGTATTTAAGGAAGGAGACACTCACTTTCTGGGTCGTAAGTGCTTCCTTTAACGTTGTGCCCTATGCACCTCTACGGAACTCACTGCTCAGTACACAATCAAGATGGTTAAGCAGAGAAAGAGTTAATTGTTTTCTTCACTCTCTTGTTCCTTTCTGCAGTTTAGCTGGAGACAGGACCAGGCACCAGGTCCCAGAGGTCACTCCCTTGGGGCTTTCCAGGAACAATAAATGCTCCCAGGGTCATCCCGCCTTCTGTGCAGCAGGGAGTCTCTCATCTGTGGTTGAAGAGATGGATGGAAGTGTGTGAGCTGAGATGCACAGGTAGCAGGTAGAACACTTCTGGTGTACTTAAACACAAACACATAAGAGATACTGTAACCACCTGGGTTGCAAGAAACAATTTCTGTGTCTGTGGGCTGGCCAAGTGTGCAAGAGGTAAAGTAAGTAACTTTATTTCAGAAGGTACTTTTTGGATTATACTTTTCTAAGATTTCAATTCTCTGAATCTTCGTTTCCCTCCTGGTTTCCTTCAGCAATTTCTCTCTGCCTTCAGCCTTCATGTGCACTTTCCCAGGAATAATGTCCACCTCTTTAACTTGCTCTGTGAGACTTCCCCAGTGATTCACCTGTGATTATTTAATTATAGTATTCTCCTCATAGGCGCATACATGAACACCAGCATTCAGGAATTCCTGAATCATGCAGACATTTAAAAAGGTCTATTTTAAGAGAGTGCTCTAATCTTTTAACCCAAGGTAGGACTCCAGATCTGAGATGTTCCCAGGTAGATGGTCTGGGTAAGCAGAGCTCTTGATAGGTTAGGAAAGACAGGAGTTCTATGGATGCTTCTCAAGTCTCTCCTTCTATAGATGGCTAGATCTTGACCTTGACTTCTTGGCTGCCTGTCTATGAAGTCTGGGCTCACATACATAGTTTCTTCCATTTTCAGAACTTGAGATACCATATCAGAGATGTTATTTTGCCCAGTAAGTTGATATTTGTAAGTAGGGAAAATGCCTTGATTCTTAATTTTAAGAACTATTAGGGAAATGTTTTAGTATGAAGTGAAAAAAGAATATATAGTATTGTACATACATCCATATTTTTTGGTAAATGTAACTCACTAATCTCTTCCATACCAACTGATGTCACCAACCAATATTTCAAGTAATAGTAATCGATACCAGACTTCCCAACATTTTTTTTTTTTTTTTGAGACAGGGTCTCACTTTGTTGCCCTGGCTAGAGTGAGTGCCATGGCATCAGCCTAGCTCGCAGCAACCTCAAACTCCTGGGCTCAAGCGATCCTACTGCCTCAGCCTCCCAAGTAGCTGGGACTACAGGCATGAGCCACCATGCCCAGCTAATTTTTTCTATATATTTTTAGTTGTCCAATTAATTTATTTCTATTTTTGGTAGAGATGAGGTCTCGCTCTTGCTCAGGCTGGTCTCGAACTCTTGAGCTCAAACAATACACCCGCCTCGGCCTCCCAGAGTGCTAGGATTACAGGCGTGAGCCACCGCACCGGGCCCAACATATTTTTAAAACTCAAAGGACAACTCCAGAGGCTTCGTGAGTCTGGAGATAGTCCAACAGAAAACTAGATTACAAGTTACCTAGGAGAACATACTGGGTAACTCTGACAAGTTTTGAGGATATGAATTAAACTACTTTAAATGAAAATCTAAAATTTTCAGCATTTCGTTTAATAACAAAATGAACTTCATGAAATTATTATCGTATGTTTGACAATATCAAAATAATACTATAATTTTTCCACATAATAGAAAAATAGAAACTATTAATAGGACAGAAATAAAATCACTCATTAGTTCCTTGCACAGATATAATAATAGTTACTATTGCAATGTTATATCTACTAAAAATCTTATCAATGCATATGTATCTATATACATTATTTCTATTGTTCAACAGTGACACTGTGCATAAATGGCTTTTTCACTTCTTTTTTAAATTTAACAATAAATAGTAAATATTAGATGATATTAATTTTGAAGTGAAAATAATTAATACTACCTTTTTGTATAAATCATCCTTTCCTGGAACAAAATAACAAGGTTTTCCTTTGATAATGAAAAAATTAATTTTCTTTTCAATAAAGATTATTAATTTGTAGGCTATTTAAAATGATGACAGGTCTGAGTACTTTATTTTGGTCTTCCTTAGAGAGTATAGTATATTCCATTGTACATTCCCCTTTCGGTGATGAAATCCATTTAGCATGGGTGTGTCTGTTTCAAAGATCACTGGAAGACGATATTAAAGGAAAGTCACTATACTGTGTTTCCTAAAAGACAAAAATTTTGTTTACTGATTTCATTCAAATTAAGTTTTGATACACACACACACAAACATTAATGAATTATAAATTGACAAAGAAAGAAATTATTAAATTTATCTTAAGTGAGAAGAGTTTAAATAAGAAATGGTTGGTATATGTATCCAATTATATCAGTAATTTATATTTTTGATAATTGCTCGTTACTCATTTCTGATAATGTTTCTTTGAAGTAATGAAGCTTTGATATTTTAATAAAGAAAAATGTGATAGAAACGTAATATTTTTAATAATCTGTGTAGTCTTTAGAGTCTCATTCTGCATTTCAGGAAAGGTACTCATCTTGTGCTTTCACTGCAGATCCACCAATTCTCAAGTAGCAGGATCCCTTAACTATAGTGGGAGTTCTTAACAAGTTAATAAAATATTTCACTATTCAAATTCAAAACAAAAGCTATCTGTAAATGATGGATAAGAGTTTATTTTGCAGATAAATGGAATAACACCTATATTGACACCATGGTTCATATACATTATAACCCTTATGCAGGATTTCTGTTTTAAAAGCTTTTGAATTAATTTTTCCCTTTCATGCACATGTTTATTTCTATATACACTTAGTAGGTGTTCAATAGATGCTTAAGTAGTCAGTTCAATAGTTGACTAGGTAAATGTGTGTTCCAGATAACACAATTGTTTAATTCAATGAGAAAAATTTTTGGTTTCTACTAATTTTTACATTCCTTATAAAAATTATAAAAATTCTTAATTTTCATTTCTGTCTTAAAATGTTTAGTCAGAGAATACAATTTATTATTAAAGATTTTACAACTTTGGATGGCCATCATTTTAAATTTATGCCAATTATATTATGCTTCAGGATGCTTTTCCTTTGAAGCATCTTTTAAAAATTCTTCCATCTCACTTTGAATTTTTGGAATCTTTCTCTTCAAAGCAGAATACTGCACATATTTAGGTCCACAATTAACATCACAGAGTAGGTAGTACTCATTAACCAAGATTTCACACAGCAGATGCTTGAGCCCATTGAGAAGTAATAAATATATGCTCATTGGTCATGACAGATTGGTTCTCTACTTTCTTTCCAGTTCAATTGAAAAGCGATGAAAGTTGTACACTGTAATTCTGGCATGTCAGCTCCCAACCACTCCATTGTCAGTTATGATGTGTTTGTTCTCATTGGCATTCCTGGCCTGAAGGAGCTGTACCTGTGGATCTCCATCCCCTTCTGCCTGATGTACCTGGTGGCCGTATCAGGAAATGGTCTTCTCATCTGTGTGAAGACAGTAGAACGTAGTCTTCATGAACCCATGTACCTCTTCATCTCCATTCTGGCTTTTTGGGATCTGATTCTATCCACATCCACAGTACCCAAAGCCCTGAGCATCTTCTGGTTGGGTGATGTCTACATCTCCTTTGGAGGCTGTGTCACTCAGCTTTTCTTTATGCATTTTGCCTTTGTCGCGGAATCAGGCATTCTCTTGGCCATGGCTTTTGACCGTTATGTAGCCATCTGATACTCATTGAGGTATACCACCATTCTTAGCCATGCTGTCACTGGCAAAATAGGGAGTGTTGTGGTGTTCAGAAGTTTTGCAACCGTCTTCCCCATTGTCTTCCTTGTGAAGCGTCTGCCCTTCTGCCAGACAAACATCATTGTCCACACCTTCTGTGAACACATGGGGCTGGCAAAGCTGGCCTGTGAAGATATCACCATCAATATTTGGTGTGGAATCTCTGTGCCACTACTCAGTGTTATGTTAGATATGGTGACGATAGTCATCTTTTATGGGCTCATTCTTCGAGCAGTCTTCAGGCTGCCGTCCCACGATGCTCGGATGAAAGTGCTCAGCACCTGTGGTGCCCATGTCTGTGTCATCCTCACGTTCTACCTTCCAGGGATTTTCACTGTCATTGCTCAGCACTTTGGCCAAAAAATCCCCAAGCGTGTCCACATCCTGCTGGTCAATCTCTATGTTCTTGTCCCCCCCATGATGAACCCAATTATCTCTGGAGTAAAAACCGAACAGATTCGTGAATGAGTGGCCCTTGTGTTTTCTCCAAAAGTGAAATGTTGCTGAGGATGACTGGACTTTACTGTGGCTTCTCAAAAGAAATGAGGAGGAGTCCTATCAGAAGATAAGATGACAAATACGTTACCATTAGGAGACACTCTTCTTGCTATGGAAACAAGTCTATTTTCATGAAACTGGGATGCCTCAAAAAGTATAAGTCCTTTATTTTAAAGGGAAATAGGTTCTTGAAAGTCTGTGTGTTCACACATATAAACAGTAGTATTTAAATTTCCATAGTTCTTCAATATTTAATGACAACATGATAATTTTATTTCTACCAGACAAAATAAAATTAATATATAAAATACTTTTTCCTGTACTGTTTAAATTTTAGCTCTCTATGTATCCTCTCCAACAGCTATTATTAATATATATTAGAAAGAATAATCCCCCAAATTGGATACAAATAAGGGAAAGGTGGAAGGTCCTCCTTCTAACTTTATTCACTAACAAATGGGAACACCTAGTAATACTAGATAGGGCTATCCATACATATGATATAATAAACATGATTTGGGAGAAAACAAAAGACAAGATAATTAGGTCAAATGTTTTTGAGATATGACCTGCCCTGAATGCTGTGTGTTCGGTGAAATATCTCCTAATTCACCATTGAGCAACCCTTCTTTTTAAACTGCTTAACACTTATCTCACAGGGTTGGTCATGTGAAAATCCAAGGAGAAAGTAGATGTTAAAGCACTTTAGGAACTATAAAACTCTGTACAAAAGTATTGTGTCATTGTTACTAGTGTCATTACATTTCCTGGTCTGAGGTTTTACTGTCCTTATGGTCAAAGACTAAAAGCAAAACAATGTAATACCTCCGTCTTTACCTATAGCAAAGTCCTTCCATCTCCCTCCTTCTTTCTTTTCCCACCAGGAATTGTTTAGGTACAGTGAAGTGTCCTCCTGCAGCTTTTCCGTGTCAGATGTACGCTGCTGCCTTTGGATGGAGGATGAAAACAGACACTATGTGCTCTCCATCTGCTCTGTACCTATACGAGGTGATGTGAGCTGCTGATGCCTCTTGCACTTCCCATCTTCAGAAACCTCCATGGGAACTTTAAGAAAATTTTACCTTACTCCATAACCATGGAACCTCCTTCTTCTCAACTGCCTGCTCTGATTCCTGGAGTATTGTGGAGTATAGAGAAAATATTTTGTGTTTTTCCTGAGTTGAATATTTCTCGATAATTTTTTTTTTAATTTTTTGTTTCTGGGCTAAGCACAAACCTTGAGAAATTAATTTACAACTGCATAGATAATGAGAGAACTCCGGAGAGATTTACCTAATCCCACAAGTATTGAGACATTCCAGGTTTGTAAAGCTGGTGACAATGGCCTTATCTTTTGCCTGAGAGATTCATTTCCAATTAGTCTGCAGGGAAACATTCTCAGAAGGATGAAGGTATGTGTGGAGTTGTGGGGGTGGGGAATAGTCTCTTTGGCTTTCATAGGCAGAGAAAATATATTTTTCTTTGTTTCTTGCCTATGATGCATATCTTGAATGACTAGGGCATTTTTCCTGGCCTTCGTTGCATTGTTCCAGGATCAGAATCAGCTGTGGGGGGACAACGTAGCTATTATTTGCTTTTGAAGTGAATAATAACTTTTTAAATCTCTGGCCCAGGACACTTTGTGTGTGCATTCAGGGTAAAAGTGATAAAATAAATATTTTTTAAACAAATATTTTAAACCCAACACAGCTTGATCCAAATTTCTAGTGTAAATGGTCATCTTCTTCCATGAAATTCAACCCTGTAAGTTTGGGGTGGCTGCTGTCCCTGTGCCTATCCCTGTCTTTCCTTCCCACTTTTTTTCCTCTCTATTCCCTGTAATCAAATACATTTCAGTAAAATAACTTATCACACCACCCACAACAATACTGCCAAGCTGTGGAATATGAAGGGTCATTGGAAAAAAAAATGACCAAGGGAACATAAAAATCTGAGTTCAGAAGAAAAGATCCCAGTAGAGTTGTTAGAGCTGGAGTGCAGATATATAAGGCTTAAAGTCATAGTCTAAGCCACACCCAGGCCTGTGAGTTGAGTTTTGTGATGACTGCAGCCAGGGGTGTATAACAATCGATGAATGTTTAATAACTAGCTTTGGGGGATTGACTTGTAGAGTTACTGATTCCCAAAATGTAGATATTCCCACTATGGATAATTTCAGGCTTCCAATATGATATTGGCCTGCTTGCAAAATTCCTGAATATTTAACACTTTTCTCTCATGATCTGATGGGAGCAGCCTCTGACAGATGACTGTTGTAGCTCTTGTTAGGCCTGACACTAAAATTAGAATTACTAACTCACAAAGGATTTGAGAGAATAAAGTCTCTGAGCTAGAGAAATCCTGCCTCATTCCAAAGTAGCATAGTGAGTGGGTAAGAACAAAGATTTTGGAATCAGACAGGCTTGTGAACCGTATGTCATCATATGTTACTTGTATGATACTGAGAATGTTATTTAATTTTTTTATTAAGGTCAGATTCACATGACATAAAACTCTCCATTTTTAAGTGTACAATTTAGTGGCTTTTAGTACATTTCTAATGTGTAACCGTCACCACTGTCTAATTCCAGAATATTTTCATCACCCCAAAAAGAAACCACTAAGCAACCACTCCTCATTTCTCCTTCCCCTTCTTCCATTAATCTACTTTCTGTCTCTACAGATTTGCCTATTTTGGACATTTAATGTAAGTAGAATCATACAAGATGTCAGCCATTGTGTCTGATTTCTTTCACTTAGCACGTTTTCAAGATTCATTCATGTTTTAGTATGTATATGAACTTCATTCTTTTTTATGGATGAATGTTTTATTGTATGGATATACCACATTCATCAGTTGATATATATTTGGCTTAATTTTATTTTTGCTGTTATAAATTATGGTGCTAAAACATCCATTTACAAGTTTTTGCTTGAACACCTGTTTCAGTTCTCTTTAGCATATACCTAGGAGTGGAATTGCTGGATCATATGGCAATTCTGTTTTACTTTTTGAGGAACAGACAAATGGTTTTCTACAGTTCTTGCATCATTTAAGATTTCCACCAGCAATGTACCAGGGTTCCGAGTTCACCATATCATCACCAGAACCCTCTATTTTCCACATTTTAAAAAATTATAGCCATCCTAGTGGGTGTAAAATAAAACAAACTATTTAAAAGGATGGAAAAATCATACTCTCCTTCTTACCAATTATGAGCTAAGCTTCAGATTCTAGAGGAAATGGCACATGCAAAGGTCCAGAGGGAAAGAGAACATACTTTGTTTGAATAACTGAAAGGAATACAGGATTATTGTAATGTAAAGGGCATGGGAGGGAGAAGGAGAGGAAAGGAGATGGTTGGGTCAGGGGACACCAAGCAGTAACTGGTTAGCACCATCATTCCAAGAAAGGCTTGAAAGATATACATGTTAGAGATTTTGGGCTTTATTCAAAGCAAAATGCATAACCATTGAATGATTTTAAATAGAGGAGTAAATTGATCTAAATATAGCAAGACCGTTATGGTTTCTGAGTAGAAAATGGATGGGAGAGAAAAAAGACTGGAGGTAAGAATTCTTAAATGAAATCATTAAAAAAATTCAGGATACCCAGTGGTAATCATCATGACGGGAGTTTTGATCTTTTTTGGGATTTTTTTTTTTTTGTCATTGTTCTTTTTTTTTTTAGAGATGTTGCACTGTGGCCCAGGCTGGAGTATACTGGAGTGATCATAGCTCACTGCAACCTGAAACTCTAGGACTCAAATAGTCCTCCTGCCTCAGCCTTCTGAGTAACTGGGACTACAGAAACACACCACCACACATCCAGCCAAATTTTTTTTTGTAGAGACAGTATTTTGCTATGTTTCCAAGCTGGTCTTGAATTTCTGGTCTCAAGTGATCTTCCCACCTCAGCCTCCCAGACTGCTGGGATTACAGGTGTTAGCCAGCATGCCTGGCCTGTAATCGTGTTTTAGTGTGAAATATGTGAATGAATTCAAAGGATATTTAGAATACCAATCAAAAATATATGAATTTTTAAATAATTAAAGAAAATACATGAGACAAAGAGAACAGGCTTTAACGTGGAAAACTGGTTAAATTTTGTATCCCATTTAATAAGATAGAGAATTCAAGAGGATGTGTTGATCATGAGGAAATAAAAAGGAGAAAATGGTCGTTTTTATTTGAATATATTAATTTTGAAATTTCAACAAGAAATCTGAAAGCAGGCATTAAATAGAGAGTTGACTATGTGGGACAGAGAAGGAATTTGGTACAGAACTTTAGACTTGGGTATTTGCGGCACGAAGATGGCTACTGAGTTTATTAGTTTGCCGTATCCTAAACACATTGAACCTCCAACAAGCCTGTGAATTAAGTACTGTTTTCCTTTTATTTTAAAAAGAAGAGACTGATACAGGATAAAAGGACTAAAGGAAGAGTAAAATATTTGGGCACTTATGTTTTTGATGATAAAAAAAATAGGATTTTCTCCAAAAGAATTGAGATCTTGAAATTGGAGATTGGAGAACTTTTGCTACTGATTTACATAAGAAATTCTATTAAAGTGACATGATTATTTGATTTTCTACCATCCATCCATGTATACATACAGCATTTTTTGCCATATAACCCCTTTCTCCATCTTCAAAAGTAGTAATGGTGGGTTGAGTTCTTCTAGCATCCCACTGTAGTTAAATCTCACTCTCTGTCTCTAAACTCTTCTACCTCTCTGTCTTTTAAAGATGATTGTGATTAAACGGGATCACCTAGACAATCCAGTATAACCTCCCTATTTTAAAAGCAGTTCATTAGCAACAATAACTCTCTTATGACATATAAACGTCATATGCCCAAGTTCCAGGGATTAGGATGCAGATACCTTTGAGGGGTCATTATTATTCTGCCTACTACAAGGACCTTTTATCCTACCTGCTCCTTCCCCACTCTGCTTCCTCAAGACTCCTTTCCCCATCACTGTCACTATCATAGTTAGACAAAATTTTCAAGCTGTTTATCTTTATATATGTACTGGGTTATAAAGCCAGTGGAGGGGTTTAAGAAGATAGCTCAAGGATGAGAACAAAAAGATCCGGAAGAGAACACAATACAACTGGCAACTACTGATAATAAGAAAGAAGGGAAGAGTACCCAGCTGAATAGGTGGGTAAAGCATGGGTAGAAAAAAATTCAGCCAGGAAGGGCAGACATGGGACCTATGAAACCTAACTTTTTGTCTCTCTTACTGCTATTCTCAGAGGATGGGGATAATCTGAAAGGACAGGGCTCTAAAACCCAGGGAAACTCCAGACACTCTGGTTTCCCAGTCAGTACTATGAGTATGTACATGTTTACATTAATGTTTTTATGGTCTAGAAACTACATTCTATCCACATAGGATATGATTCAAGGTTCTGGGCAGAGGAGAGAAACCAGAAAGTGCTGGCATCCTTCAGGTTGTGGCCTGTGTAGACTAGTCACCTATACACATTCAAAAAAAATTTTTTTTGAAAGAATAAATGAATTATAGTAGTCAATCTTCAGGTTCTGACTTAAAAGAATGGCGTGATGGTGACCCTTTAAATTCTGTATTACATAAGAAGTTTATATAAATATTTGGAGGAAAGACAGTTGATTGGTAAAGAATGCTGGTGGGTTCCGGATGAAATTGTTATGGGACAGATATGAATATCAGGTTTTCAATGCCCTCCAAATTCTTATGCTTTCAGCCCTTCAACTCCAAATCCCCCATCAGGTGAGGGTTTTTCTGGATGATAATATCATCCTCTATTTCACTGAATGAGACTTTTTGGTGGTCCCTACTTGTGAATGCATTGAGATACTCCTTGAACTCAAGAAATGCAATGGCCCCTGAGAAAGGAAAGTTAAACTTTTACATAAACCACTCTCTCAGGTCATGTGTATTTATTGAATGCTTACTATGTGGCTGGAGATGTACTGTCAAACACACAGCTGTTTATGGCAGAAACTTAAAATTTATTCTTTTTTTTTTATTTCAGCATATTATGAGAGTAAAAATGTTTAGGTTACATATATTGCCTTTGCCCCATCCAAGTCACAGCTTCAAGCATGTCCATCCCCCAGACGGTGCACACTGCACACATTAGGTGTATATATACCCATCGCTTCCTCTTCCCTCCCAACTGCCTGACACCCAATAAATGTTACTACTAAATGTGCACATAAGTGTTGATCAATTAATACCAATTTGATGGTAAGTACATGTGGTACTTGTTTTTCCATTCTTGTGATACTTCACTTAGTAGAATGGGTTCCAGCTCTATCCAGGATAGTACAAGAGGTGCCAGTTCACCATTAATTTTTGTGGCTGAGTGGTACTCCATGGTATACATATTCCACGTTTTACTAATCCACTCATGTACTGATAAACACTTGGGTTGCTTCCACATCTTTGCAATTGCAAATTGTGCTGCTATAAACATTCTAGTGCAGATGTCTTATTTATAGAATGTCTTTTGTTCATTTGGGTAGATGCCCAGTAATGGGATTGCTGAATCAAATGATAGTTCTACTTTTAGCTCTTTGAGGTATCTCCATGTTACTTTCCGCAGAGGTTGTACAAAGTTTGAAGTCCAATGACCACAAGAGTTTTTCCAACATTTTCTTCTAGAATTCTTACAGTTTCATGCCTTGAGTTTAAGTCTGTTATCCACTGTGAGTTGATTTTGTGAGAGATGAGAGGTGCAGATCCTGTTTCCGTTTCTACATGTGGCTATCTCATTTTCCCAGCACCATTTATTGAATAAAGATTCTCTGGTTCTAGTGTCCTCATTTCCTTCTTACCCCTTAATCCGTATTCTCCAAAACATTACCATCACCATTTATTTCATCTGTAAAGTCCTCTCATATTCATTGTCTCAACTGGCTCTCACATTAACCTCATACACACACAAACACATACATACACATACTCACACACACACTCTTCTCAGTCCTAACTACAATTTGACGTCCCCTAACTACACCAGGAATAGTTTTCCCTCTGGACTCTGGACTCCCCCAGCACCAGGCACTCACTTCTGTATTGTAATTAATGGCAGCTGCTCTTGGCAAGGAGACATGACTCCTTCATCTGTCAACCTCAAATGCTGATCAAAGAAGGGATCAGTCAAGCTTTGTCAAATGTTTGAATGAGCAAGATGGAAACAATCCCTCCACATCCTTCCCTTTAGGTTGTCATGTGAATGAAACAGATTGTTAGCTGTAGTGAGGGGTGAAGAGAGAGCTCTGAGGTGAAAAAGAAACATGGGTTTGAAGACAAACATTGGGAGGATGATGAATGAAAAAAGTCCAAGAGAGAAATGCTTTAGGAAGGACAATGGGAAAAGAAAAAGAGAGAATAAAAAGTGGGATCGAAGGCACAGAAGAGAACTAGTATTGGAACAAGAAATGGGAAAAAAAAATTAACAAAAACTTTCAGGCCAAGAGCTTCTGAGTTGTTGAGCCCTTCTCCAGCCCTCAGATGTTCAGAGTGTCCATCAGGAGATTTCTTCTATCTGTCTCTAGGCCAAGACATATACCAATGTGTTTTACCTTTGTGTTAAATGGGGGCACATAGGCCCTAATGGTCAGGAAGGGAATTGGAGCTGAGAAAAGAAAGGACACACAGAGGCAGGAGAATCCCTGCTCCCAAAGGAGAGGTCTTGTATGAGGCAAGACCTGAGAGTCAGTTCTGTATATTAGGGAAGGTTGAACTGGGTGGAATTGAGGAACTGAGACTCTGAGAAGGTGGCACTGGGGAAGTAAGTCTGGGTCAGATATTTTTAGTATGGACAGGAGGGTGAGAAACAGGTATTAGATAAGTGGACAGCTCTGTGGCAATGTTCAAAGAGGGACAGGAGGATGAAGAGAGGACTAGGTTAGGGTAGTTGGCATGAATTGTGTTCTCCTGGGGAAAGGGATGGAAAAATGACAGTCAAGAGGGTCACTTTCCAGGTGAGGATGGAGGGGTTGGTGAGGAACTAATCCGTAGCTCCCAAGGAGGATGCAAAAATCATAAATCACATATAGGTTTTGTCCTCAGACATTGAGGAACAGTGGAAGGAAAAGTTAAACTACCGCATATGGGAAACCATGTATAAAGGATAAACTGGTCAAGTTCCTGTACAGAGGAGTCAGGTAAAGGATTCAAAAACAGGTGATATAAATTCACTGAAACAGTAGAAGAAATACTTTCTCCAGTAAAAAGAAGAGAGTTAAAGGATGGGGAAGGATAGCCAGAGTACAGAGAAAAGAAGATAAAAGACTTTGTGCTTGGTGGTCTGGATTTTTCTGTTATTGCAGAGATAGGCTGATCTGCTGTACTGGGGCTTGGAGGAGAGGAGGGAAGAGATGGTTTGGAGCCAATATTCGTATGTTGAGAAAACAATAAGGGATGAGTTAAAGGATGACAGAGAGGTTCCCCTGGAAATTGCCTAAATTTGTAACATAGAGATATCTGAATTTATCAAAAATATATAGTGCCTAAGAATGGAAACTAGGAATATGTGCCAGACAAGGTATTGTCAATGACTGAGGGAAAAAAAATGTGTAAAATGTGGTCAGTATCATGCAAGTTTCCGACCACGAATTCAGGCTGACAGAGTTGAAGCCTGAAGCCAAGTGAAAGTGAATAAAATCTGCTTCTGTTCTTGTATTTAAAGTATTTAACTTTAAATAGTCTACCTCTGCCCTGATTCTACTCTTTAAAAATGTAAGTTTCCTTGGTGGCCAAGAGATGTTTAATTGGAGGAAGCACATAGGAAGGGAGAAAAGTTTCCAAAAATGACAGGAGGAAGAATCCATAGACAGGGGTGCTGGGCAGATAAGGAGTGGGAGATCTAACAAAAGGAGCTGCCAGAGAGACATTTAAAGTGGAGATACTGGACTTGTTCAGCTTTGAGGTGCGGATGCCTGAACTGGAGTGAAAGCAGAAATCACTGGGATGGAGAACAGGCAGACACTGAGCACAGGCTGCCTTGGAGGTTCATTATTCAGGAGAATAGCTGGAGTCAAGTTGGAGAAGAAAGATGTATGCAGGTACTGCTGTCACCTGCAAAGGTAGTAGCTCTCGTATGTGTACATGCATATGTACATATATGCACATATGGATGCATGTATGTAAGTATGCATACGTGTATTCGTGTGTGTGTATAGTCAATAGCTGTCAGAGCAAATCTCTGACCGGCTGTTTTCACAGCCTCTCCATTGTTCTTTCTAAATATCGTAGCAATTTTCACTGCCGCCATGCTTAGCAAAGCATATGTGCCTAAGGGAAAGGAGATATAGGGCCCATAGTGCCCACCATCCTTAACCCTACTCATCCACACAGCCTATTAAAAGAGGCAATGTCTCTTCCATGTGGGACTGCAGTCCTCTGTGCAGACCTGGGGCTTTTGCAGAGCTCATTATAGATCACAAACCAAAGAGGCTGTAGAGATTGTTTTTGATGTGGCACTGTGCTGAGTCTGGTAATGTTTCTGTAATTTCCTGTAATTTCCCTGTAATTTCCTGAAAGTCTCACAGCTCTGTGGAGAGCTTCTGAATAAGGACGCAGAGCCTGTCTGTGGGCAGAGGCTGTAACTGTGCACTTTGTGCAGAGTCTCTGTGTGATTGTCTATAGATGATATGCCTGTGTGCAGAGTCCATAACTATTGTAGGGTCTATGAATATGTGCAGACCTTATGGTTGTGGGCAAGTCTTTATGGGCACTCGGCTAATGTGTTCAAAGTCTGAAGCTATTTTTCCCCTATGGCACAGGTGAGGAGGGCTCTGCAGAAAATCATGGCCCTTTTATCTGCTAATGGTATAGCTGCTGTGAACAACTCTGACACTCGTGTAACCGGCTGCCTCCTCACTGGCATCCCTGGGCTGGAGCACCTACACATCTGGCTGTCCATCCCCTTCTGCACCATGTATATAGCCTCCCTGGCAGGCAATGGCATTCTAGTTTGTGTCATCCTCTCCCAGCCAAGCCTGCATGAGCCCATGTACATATTCCTGTCCATGCTGGCCAGTGCTGATGTCTTGCTCTCTACTTCCACCATGCCCAAGGCACTGGCCAACTTCTGGCTCGGTTCCAGCCGCATTTCCTTTGATGGATGCCTCACCCAGATGTTCTTTATCCACTTTCTTTTTGTGGCCAACTCTGCTGTCCTGTTGGCCATGGCCTTTGACCGCTATGTGGCCATCTGCTCCCCTCTGCATTATGCCACAATCCTCACGAGTAAGGTGATTGGGAAGATTGCCACGGCCACCTTGACCCGCAGCTTCATCATCATGTTTCCATCCATCTTTCTCCTCAAGCGCCTGCACTATTGCCGGGTCAACGTCATTGCACACACATTTTGTGAACACATGGGCATCGCCCATCTGTCCTGTTCTGATATATCCATCAATGTCTGGTATGGATTGGCAGCTGCTCTCCTCTCCACAGGCCTAGACATCATCCTTATTGCCGTTTCCTACATCCACATCCTCCGAGCTGTCTTCTGCCTCCATTCTCGAGAGGCACGCTCCAAAGCCCTGAGCACCTGTGGATCCCATGTCTGTGTCATCCTGCTCTTCTATTTCCCTGCCCTCTTTTCTGTCTTTGCTTACAGGTTTGGTGGGAGACGTATCCCACGCTATGTCCATATCCTCCTGGCCAACCTCTATGTGGTCATCCCACCTATGCTCAATCCCATTATTTATGGAGTGAGGACCAAGCAAATTTTGGAAGGGGCTAAGCAGATGTTTTCAAATATGGCCAAAGAATCTAAATAAATGCTCCCAACTTGGATTCAACCTAACTCTTTCCTAAAATTACCAATTGTTCTATATTCACTCCATCCTCATTTCTACATCTTCCAATTATCCCCATGTTATTCTCATCCATGTCCCAATTTATTTAAAGATATGGTCTATTCAAACCCACCTCTGATTTCTTTTCTTGGAAATCTATGGTAATACCCACCCCATCCTCTTCTACCTATTATTCAAATGTGGTCTTATATCCCATCAGCTCAAGAAGAACTAACTAATTAGAGGGAAATGTCATAACTTACCCCAAGTTTATCATCCAAATAGGACTTTTCTCAATGTCTACTTGCATTGGCTCCCTGTTGTGTTCTTAATCACTTGTATATATAATTTTGACATTTATTGGCAAATTCAACGTCTTTCTCATTATGGGGGAACCTCTGAGAATTGTCACATTTAAAAATTTATAGCCTCATGGTATATTTATTTTTCTTACCAGCTACACAAATCTGGGATCACACAGGAGTACATACCCAAGTTCAGAAATACTAATACACAGCAGCATACATAAGTGGGCATATCCATTTATTGGTTTAAATATGAACATATAATTTCAAAAACTTTTATCAAATAAACCTGCATTACCATTTCATGTTCTGAACAGAGTTTTCCTCAAAATACAGATAATCATATAGGGATAGAGTACTATTTTCCATCCAAATATGCTTTGTATTTAAAAATTATATTTATCATTAAAATTAGAAGTCAAAATATCTACTCATATCTAATAGCTATGGATTTATATATTCTTTAATGGATATTTTTAAAAATATAAATGTCTCTATGTAATTTAATAACTTACTCACTAATCATTAATTATTAACACCAGGACAATAACACCGCCTAGCTTGACGTTCTCTGAGACTGAGAAGAACAACTCAGCGTGAGTTTTAGTCCAAGGCCAACTCATTCTTGAAAACGTAGTTCACATCTTAACCTTGCCCACTTCTATACTCAGCCCACATTAAAAGATCCATCTTTTGAGATTCTGTTTCACTTTCATCTACATCACTATTTTGTTGAATTATGAGCATGTGTCTTCTTGTTTTATCAAAGATCATCTCATGTTCATGCCTTAACTCCCTGTCTCGTCAATTCATTCCTTGAGGGAAAAGATTATTTTGCAAGGCTTTTTATCCCTATTGCCCTAAAGCAAGAGAACCTGCTTATAGAAGATATGCAATATATGTACATGTCTAAAATTCTCATTTAAAATTTTTAACATCATTTTTCTGCTCTACATTCTTCTTTGAGGGAATTCTTCTCATTCTTGGGAATCAGTGTCATGTAGAGGAGAGAACTGTGCTAGGTGACAAAAGAAGTGGATTTAAAAATCGGATATACTACTTACTTGCTCAATAAGCTTGGGAGTTTTCATAAAATCAATGAACTTAATTTTCTACTCATCTATAAAGACAATGAGAATGATATAACATTATATATCCACTGCATAGTATGCATTCAATGAATGTTCTGTTCATTTTCCTCTTTCTTTCCACATAGCTCTCTGCATCCTCAAGACAATGATAATGAAAATTAGAGAGAGAAATTATCAGCATTCTTGTTATGTAGAGGAGAAAACTGTAAGGAGAAGTGATCACGGTTTGGGTTCCAGATCTTTGAGAGAATTCTGACTCTTCTATTTACTAACTGTGTGACTCTAGCAAGTTACCAAGTTCCTTCACTTCTCTATGTCACAACTTTCTTATCTTTAAAAGGAAAATAACAATATAATATATTTATATTAATATCTAGCTTATGATACCACTTAGCATATAAATAAATGTGCTACAGATGGATACTCCAATCACCCTGATTTGATTAATTCATATTGTATGACTGTATCAAAACATCACATATACCCTATAAGGATACACTGTAAATGAGTCAAATGATATAATCATTTGAAGAAAGTGAAAAGGTAACCCATAGAATGAGACAAAATATTTATACATCATAGAACTCATAATGGACTTGTATTTGGAATACACAAAATATATAAATAAAAAAACTCTTACATAATAAAAAGAAAAATAACCCCATTTTAAAAATGGGCAAATGATCTGAATAGACATTTTTCCAAAGAAGATATATAAATGGCCAGTAGTATATGAAAAGACACTTAATATCATTATCCCTTAGGGAAATGTAAATCAAAATACCAAATAGATACCACTTCACATTCACTGAGATGAGTTTAATAAAAGAGACACAAGTATTGGCAAGGATGTGAAGAAATTGGAACCCTTTATACATTCGTATAATGGTGCAGTCGCCAACAGCCTGGCAGATCCTCAAAAGGGTAAAAACATGACCCAGCAATTCTATTCCTAGGTATATACCCAAGAGAAATAAAAATCTATGTCTAAACAAAAATTTGTACAAGAAAATTTATATCCACATTATTTATAATAACCGAAAATTGGAAACAAGCCAAATGTCCAAATGAATGGATTAATAAATGTAGAAAAATTCATGCAGTGGAATATTATTTAGCCATCAAAAGGAATAAAATACTCATACATGGTAAACATTGATATGCCTTGCAAATATAATGCTACTTGAAAGAAAGACCACGAATTGTATGATTCCATTTATATGAAATTAGTAGAATAGGCAAATCTATGGAGAAAAAAAGTAGATTAGTGGTTGCCTAGGGTTAGGGGTTGGGGAAGTAGAAAGAAAATTGAGAGTGACTGCTAATGGATACAGGTTTTTGGGGAGGGTGATAAAGATATTCTAAAATTGATTGTGGTGATAATTGCACAACTCTGAATATACTAAAAAAAAACCATTGAATTGTGCAATTTAAATGAATGAATTTTATGGTATGTAAACTGTTCTCAATAAAAGAATAAAAGAATATATAAATATTCCCCTCACATATAGATACCAAAAATAAAAATCCCCCGTGACTCTTCTTGCCTATGTGCTAAATTTTAACTTCCATATTGTGCCACACAGAACTGTTAATTGTTCTGTCTCGTCCTCCCGGTGGATCTCTTGCCACAAGCTTTTTCACCATTCTCATTTCAGGTAACCGAAGTTTCTCTTTTCTTCACAAATTCACACTGAGAGGTTTGCATTTGTAAGAGACTCAGTGGAATATATTTATTTGTTTTCTAAATGAGTCAGTCTAATAGCCACTGTAGATGCAGTCTTAGAGGAAAAAACTATGAAAGATTTTGAAATAGCCAAAAATGATTACTCGATGTCCTATTTAGTGCACTCTTTTGAGTTTTCTTTTTATTATCTTTGAGCTCTTTTAATTATGTACATTGTATTAAGCTGAGAGCAATGCAAATTATTTTTGTCCATAGAAATGCAAATAAATAGTCTCTCAAATGTAGATGTATTGTGGATGTTGACTTGCTTTCATCTACTTGTAAATTTGTTGGTTTTTCTGATTGCCTATATATATATGCGTGTTTTTAAATTCTTCTGTGGAATAGTTATACCATCTTGCTGATTACCTCCTTAATTAATTAACTAAATAAAATCTTTAGCATGTGTTCATTTTATATGTGTATAAATCTCATGATTTCACTTTTTTAAACTATCTTTTAACAGAAATCAGGCTAGAATCAGGAAGACAAATTAGCAGAATATTAGAATGGTCTATTACATTGGTACGAGATTATGACAGTAAAGATAGAGAGAAGTAAATCAAATAGGGAAAAGTTGTTCAAAAGGATACATTTAAAGGACGAAAATGGAATATTGGTGTGGAAGAGGGAAGAATCAAGGAGAGTTCATTGTTTTTGAGGTGCCTAAAGGGTGAATCGTTGTGCCTTTCATCAAGATAAGAAATAAAGGAGAAGGCAGGGGGATCACTGGAGGTTAGGAGTTCAAGACCAGCCTGAGCAAGAGCAAGACCTTGTCTCTACTAAAAATAGAAAAAAATTAGCCGGACAACTAAAAATATATAGAAAAAATTAGCCAGGCATGGTGGCGCATGCTTGTAGTCCCAGCTACTCAGGAGGCTGAGGCAGAAGGATAGCTTGAGCCCAGGAGTTTGAGGTTGCAATGAGCTAGGCTGACGCCATGGCACTCTAGCCAGGGCGACAGAGTGAGACTCTGTCTTAAAAAAAAAGAAAAGAAAGAAAGAAGAAGAAATGAATTGGTGGTCAAATAAACATTAATATTAGACATCTTGTTTTTGTTCTACCGGTGGGTTACTCAAGCGGTCTCCGAAGCCCAGGAGAGAGGTCTGATCCACAGTTAATGTTTGGGTTTTATCAGCTAGGGAAATTATCCAGGAAGTGAAATTATCCAGTGGGTGAAATTATCCAGGAAGAAGGTTTAGAAAAAATGAGATAATAGCAAAACGAAACAAAAATAAAGAAACCCCAAAACTATATTTACGGGATTAATTTGACTTTCTCCAGATTAACTAGATTGTGAATACCCTGGAAAAATTCATGTTTTATTCATCTGTGTTACTCCAGAGCCCTGCCAAATGCTTCGCACATAATTATAGTTAATAATGCCACTAATTGACTGCCTACTGTGTTTCAGGCACTGTCCTAAGTATGTACATATATTTGCATATTTAGTCCTCACAATCATTCTATGCAGTAGTTTACAGATAAGGAAACTGAGGTACAGAGAGGTTCAGTAACTTGTCCCAAATCATACAGACAGTCAGTAAATAAGCTAGGATTTGAACCTGGATAAAACTGGTTCCAGAGTCTGTAAACTTAAATACTATGCTGCACTACATACACCATTTAATATGCATCTGTTAAAAAGAAAGAAAGAAGAAAAGATGGAAAGAAAAAAGGAAAGCTGAAAAGAAAGAAGGAAAAATGGGAACAAAGTAAAGAAAAAAGGAAGAAATGAAGGCAGGTAGGAAAGAAGGGAAAAAGAAAAATATTAATTCGGTCCATCTTTAATAAGCACAAGCATCAAAAACCAAAATTAACAGCTTGTTTTTATAGCATTTTTCAGCCTCTGGAACAAGAAATTTTCCTCACTGAAATCTGTTTCTACTTTGTTTTCCTGAATTTCCTCCTCTTATCAGACATTAATAACCGATTCTGTCTAACAGAACATCCAGCTATCCCTGTCATGCTGAATGGTCAAGAATAAACTACCCTGAGTCTTAGTCTCTGCCTTGTGACATCTATTTTTTTCCTTCTGTTTCCATCAGCTCCCAGCAGGTGGTAATAATGAGAGGAAGGTTTTCAGCGAGAGAAGAGGAGACATTTCTGACACAAGGAATCATCCAATATTGCTTTCAAACAAATCATACTGAAAAAATATATACTAGAGATTTATTCACAGGAAATCTGTCTCCTGTGAATATATTATATTAGTGATTTCCTCACAGGGAATAGAGTATGTTAGAGATTTACTAACAGAAAATCTATCTCCAGCATGTTTTTAATCACTATTTGGCTGTGAGAATGTTCTCTGCACCTCTTGTCATGGTCCTATTTGCTTTTTTTGAAACCTTTTTACTGTCAAATATTAATATCCAGTTCCTGCTATTAAGAAATCTTGGCCCTTTGCCCTGGACAATAAGCAATAATCCTGGGATTGAGTGTTTAATACATTGAGTGTTGTGATATTAGCAGGCTGGATCCCTTGATGTGTCTCTTGAGTTTAGAACTGCAAGTGATTAGAGTACTCAGAGACTTGGGGCTGTCAGCAAATCTGTGGCCCCATGACCTTCAAACCTGTCCTGGTAAATGCCTCACATCATCCCACTAAGCCACTGAATCCCACATATTTGGTTCTCTTTTAATGCTAATAGAATTCCCTTGTATTGGATGTACTAATTGTATTTTTAATTTATTCAACACTTGATGAACATTTGGACTATCCCGTTTTTTAATACTAATGAGCAAAACTGCTATGAACATTTGCATACACGTCTTCATGCACAAATGAAAACATTCATTTCTCTTGGGTAGTTTCCTAGGAGTATATTTACTGGCTCATATGGTAAATTTATGTTTAGCTTTTTAAGATCCTCGGAATTATTGCCAAGTACATTAATTTCTTGTCAATCATCACGATGCCCAGTATCCTAGTTCAAGAAGAGAAATTGATTATAGAGAAAATAAAAACTGCCTTGGTTAGCAAACAAACAAGAAAAACTCTGCACACTGAAAAACATGCTCTTTTTAACTGAGCCTCCTGGCTCTATAAATTAAGCCCTCTGCTGAAAACTACAGAGCCTGTAAGTTACTTCAGTTACACCGGCTCTTAGAAAAGGGCCTGAGACGGGATCCCATATTGGGCTTCTCCATCACTTCTAACCCTCTGGGTGTCAATCACACCATCTTATGTTCCAGGGGACTTAAAAGTGTGCTGTGCAGGTTGATGTCCACCCTAGGCAGTTTGGGTGGGCCCAAGGGGATCTCAGGGCGTAAGAGGCTTCAACCTGCAGCATCATCCATGCGCAATGCGGATGCAACTGCACCTAAAACCCTTGTGAGGGAGGTGACGCAAAGTACCCTTTGTTTGGCTTCTTAAGCCCAAGAACCTGAGGCACTCTCACTGGAATAGTGACACATGTCTGCTCTTCTTGTTTTGAGATTCTGATGATCTTCTGTTTGAAGGTCTGAGGGCCTACTGAGGGCAATCTCTTGATACTTAACCCAATATTTCCATGGCAACATCCCAACTATCTATCCTGGCTTTCATCTGAACACCTCAGTCCTTCCTCCCTCTATACCTCCGTCCTCTAATCGACCTTCTAAGATCAGGTGACAATCATCAAGTTTGACATTTTTTTTATTCTCGGAGTTGCTGTCCCATTGAAACCCTGTAGTTACAGTTCCTAGGCTCTGTAAGCTTTATGTGCATAGGCCCTATAAACAAAGATTTATGGTATCTCATTTATATAGGTTAAAATTATAGATACACACACAGGTATATATACAGATATATTTTTAAATTGATAAATTTTAATGTTTTTGTAAAACATGCCATTATGCCAAGCGTTCATCCTTTACTCACTCATATAACTTCATATATTTTTATCTATTTAGACATTTTAACTAATGTTAATATGCAGTAGAGGTGTATTATCAGTGTTATTAAACTCTTATATGATGTTGGAAGACTACAGTAAACTGAAGACAATTTACAAGCGTCGTATCTGGCCTTGAGGTGTTCCCGAAGGCCTCAGAACTTGCTGTTCATCAGGTAAGCGGAACAGCTTTGCATTTCTGCCTTCGAAAAATACCTTGTTTTCCTTTACTGCGACTGGACACCGAGGACCACACCCAGAGAGCTGTGGGATCCCAGGCCTTGCGGGGCTGGACACACGACCCCTCCGGCAGCACCTCCTCCTTCCCGGCCCCGCCCCTTTCCCCCAGGGTCTTTCGCTGCGGTGGAGGACGCCGCAGCTGCTAGTTCCTCGGCTCTGATCCAGGCCACGACTCCAGGTTAGTGGGCAAATCCATTTTCTGTCCAGCCACCACGGTCCCCATTAGTATAGAGAGTTTGGCCCGCGCTGCACGTTGGGCTGGGGATTCTCGGAATGGAGCAACAGAGAGGGAGACCTCTGCAGTTTTGAGTTGACTCAAGTTTGGGAACGGAGCACCGAAGACGCACCTTTGCAGCTAGGAATAGGCCGTGTAAAGGGCAGTGAGAGTTAAACCCTGATTCTGGAAGCTAAAGGCTGTAGGAGAGGCCGCTCTGGAAGTTTTTCGCCGGGAAATAACTGCAAACCACTGGCCCGGCGTGGATTCAGAGGTCAGCAACCCCTCCCCCCGTCCCCGGCCTCGCTGCTCCAGGAAGTGAGCGCCGCTCATCTTCCACCCCCTGAGGTCCCGACTCCTCCCCGGGCGCGTTGGAAGACTAGCTTTCCGCACTCTGCCCGACCTGCGGGTCAAAGGCCAGAGGTTGGCGGAGCGGGGCGCACTGCCTTCCTCCGAAAGGAGAGGAAACGCGCGTGGTTGTGTTTAAAGACCGGAGTGCGCGCCCTCTGTTCCTTAGAATCAGCGTAAGACTCCTTGGTTTGCTCTGAAGACCTTGACCACGTGATGCTGCTTCTCGTCCCCAGATGTGCCGGTAAAAGGCGGGGGTCTACCGTTCTGTGACTGTCACTTACTGTCGCCTCTAGCAGAGAGCACACGGCAGTGAAAGAAATAAGGTCCTTTCCCTTTTGAAACTCATGATATAGATAATTTTTTCTGCCTACTGCAAATAAAGCTCACCGAGGTTAGAGTCAACATTTAATTTAATCAGTTAGTCACTCGAGACAGAAACGTGTGGTTTAAGCAGAGATGCTGCAGGCAGACCCCACGCTCAAATCCTGGATCTGACACTGTGCCCTGGGATTGTTACTTGCCCTGTTCGAGCTTCATTTGCTTCCATCCTTAAAATGTTCACAATAATATATATATATGTATCTTAGAATTCTGGTGAGGATTAAGTGAGACAGAGGTTTAAACATATGGGAGACTGCCTGACAAATAGTAAATACTTAAATTATGATCATTATTATTGATAAACTCCATGCCTAGCTTTAAAAAAAATGCATAATCAAAACAATTCTTAAATGCCAGAAGTATTCTTTTAAAGTGGAGCTTAAAAACATTGAAACTGATTATGTTCTAATTCAAATTTTATTTTATTTATTTATTTACTTTGCGGCAGGGTCTTGCTGTCTCCTGAGCTGGAGTGCCGTGGTGTGATTGTAGCTCACAGCAACCTCAAACTCCTGGCCTGGAGTGATCCTTCTGCCCCAGCCTCCTGAGTAGCTGGGACTACAGGCACATGTCACCACGCATGGCTAATTTTTTCTATTTTTTGTCGAAGTGGGGGTCTCCCTCCTGCTCAGGCTAGTCTCCTGGCCTCAATCCTCCTGCCCAAGGCTCCCAAAGTAGTAGGATTACAGGTGTCAGCCAGGACCCAACTCAAATATTTATATCGAATGCTATCTGTTAAATAATTAATTCCAGATAATAAAGTGGAATATAACTCTACACAAAGGTTAACAATAATGTATTCCCAAAGCACAAGAACACTTGCCCAACTCACTTATAAAATGCAATTGCCACCAGTTTTACTCCATGTTCACTAGGGCTCCCAGTGGGTCAGGGGATAGGGAGCCCTTTCCTCTCATTCCCAGCTCTTATTCTGAGCCCCAAGCCTGGACCAGCCCTGGTATCCCCTGCTCAGTCACTGATTTTTATTCTCAAAGCAGTTTTGGTATCAGTGTGAGCTTCCATTCTAACAGATCTTGCAGCTCTAAATAGCAGTTCATTCTCTGGCATTCCCTCCCCGTTTCTAGTTGTTTTGCACCTTAAATTGTATCCACCTGGGAAAGAGAATCCTTTCTCTAAGGCCTTAATGTACATATGAATCACCTGGGGATCTTATTAATGCACAGATTCTGAATCTGTCTGGGTGAGACTGAGATTATGTCTACAGAGCTCCAGTGGATGCCAATGTTAGCAGACCACATGACCTTTTTCAGGCATCTGCTTCTGATTTAATTGGTCCCACTCAGTCTTGAATTTGGCCCATTTCATCTGCTAATTTGATCCTCCGGGCTCTGGGACCTCAGGCTCCTCTGATCTCACTATTCACACAGCCAGACTGCCTTTTCTCAGCCCACTGGCACTGCTCTGGAGGCATGGCCTCAGTTGGAGACTGTCAGCCTCCCATGTCTCCTCTGGGCTGCACTCGGCTGCAGTGGGCCATCAGGGGCCTGGTAGTGTGTGGGCAGGGGTCACTCAAACCTCTGCTGAGTGTATGCTCTTCTCCTTCACAATTTCTTCCTTTTCCCAGCCTCAACTTTAAACCCTTTGACGAGAGACATCAACTGTCACATCATCTTTTCCATTCAAGAACCTTTCTCTGTCTTGGATATCTAAAGTAGCACATTCGATAGGAAAAAAAAAAGACATATAATGAAATAGAAATAGAATAGGGCCACATATATACTTTTAAATTTTCTACTAGGTACATTAAAAAGTAAGAAGAAACAGTGAAATTCATTTTAATATATTTTATTTAACCCAGTACATGCAAAATGTTATTAGGATGCATAATCAATATAAAACTATTGAGATGCTTTATTTTTTCTTACTAAATCTTAAAAATTCAGTATGTATTTTATATTTAAAACATCTCATTTCTGACTAGCCACACTTCAAGTGCCCAATAGAGCCACATGTGGTTACCATATTTGACAACACAGTTATATATAGTTTATGCTTAGATGAGAAGCCAAGCCTTTACTTCTTATTGTATTTCTTTTTTTTCAATTCTATTCAGTTATAGTTTACATCTTAAGTTAAAATTTTTAATCATAAAATTCTGAGTTTTTTTATTTTTAAAAAATTTTCCCTTTTTTTTTTTTAAAGACAGAGTCTCACTCTGTCACCCAAGTTGGAATACAGTGGTGCGATCATAGCTCGCTGCAGCCTCGAACTCTAGGCCTAAAGTGATCCTCCTGCCTTAGCTTCCCAAGTAGCTGGGACCATAGGCACTTGACACCAGGCCCAGCTAATTTTTAATTTTTTTGTAGAGATGGGGTCTTACGATGTTGCCCTGTTTGGTCTCGATGTCCTGGCCTCAGGCAATCCTCCTGCCTCAGCTTCCCAAAGTGGGAGCCACCACAGCTGGCCAATTCTGTGAGTTTGACATGTATTCAGTTGTATAACCAACTGAATACCCCATATAAGGGGCATTTCTGTCACCCTCCAAATTTCTTTCTACCTCTTTGCAGTTCATCCCCTTCTCATACCCCTGAGCCTTGGCTTGCACTGATGTACATTCAAATACTATAGCTTTGCCTTTTCTATGATTTCATATAAATGGAATCATACAGTAACTTATCTTTGGTATCTGACTTCTTTCACTTTGCATAATGTTTTTGAGATTTATTCTGTTGTATGTGTCAGCAGTTTCAGTTAATTGTTAGGGAATATCTCATTGTATGGATATACCACAGTTTGTCCATTTACCAGTTAGTGAGCTCATGGGTTCTTTCCAGTTTGGGCTATTAGTACATTGCACTTATGAGATTAGAAAATCTCCTTCAAGAGAATTTTGCATACCAAGTACAGTTTTGCCTGAAGCAAAAGTGTGCATGTGTGTGTGTTAGAGAAGATGGAGTGGATTTTCAGTTAAAATAGTAAGGATAATACTCCCACAATTATGTTTTAATATTAACAATTTGAAAAGATAGCACATTTATTTCCATACTCCAGTGCCAACATCAAGTCCAACTATAAGCTCAGCAATAAGTTATAAGTTTAAATCCATTACAAGTTAATAGCTCATTTCTGTGTTAGGTGCAGTGCTGAGGTCTGATGTACATGGAAGAGCAAGAAAGACTGGGCCTCTGTCCTTTTAATGATAATTTGACAGCAGCAATAGACCTGCATAGAGCAGTAGGCAAGTACGGTGATGTGGGTATGGTAGGAGATGTGAACAAACCAACTAAATGCCCAGTTCCCACAGGAGTGATTGATTTGGTTAAATAGTATCTCGGATGACAGGTAAATACTTCTGAAACACCAGTTATTAATACCAATTAGATGTCCAGAATTCATTAATTTGTTAATAATTTATTTTGGACCCTTTATGGAGACGAGGATCATAAAAGAATAGTAAGAGCCTGAGTATCTGCATTCAAAACTGGCTCTATCACTTGAAGGAGCTACTTAACCTCAGTTTATACAATTATGAAATGGAATTTAAGGGACACTCGTAGTATTATTAAAAGGAATTATTGAGTTACTACATACAAAATAATTAAATTCTTGCCTAGTACCTAATGGGCTTTCAATAAATATTTCCTGTTAGAATTACTGTTATATTAAGCGGGACAAAGCTAAAGACCCGGTCCATGACTTGCAGGAGAACCACCGAACACTAGGTGGCAGCACCGAGCCGAGTTTTCTGCTCACTGCACCTACGCCGCACTCCTCGCCGTAGCCCTGTTCGGCCACGTTGATATCTTATAACCTTTTTTCCCTTATCTTCTGATGGGAGTATTGTTATTGGCAAGCAATTTGATTTTTTTTTAACCTATCAGACCCTTGAGATGGGGAAAAATTGGTACAATTTACAGGGCCTTGTGGTCTTATGCCCACACTGACCATGTTTTATATCAGCGTACATTTGCTTTTGCTGGTAAACCAGCCAAAGACAAATTATGCAATTTCACCTGCTCCTGGCCACGCTGTGGCCTGTCCAGTATGACAGAGTTATGCCTGGAACCAGGATCAGTGCACCTTCAAATAGGCAGTGCACACCTGGCTCTTCTTGGGTGGCCCAAACACAACTCCAGCTAGGCAGGCTGAGCAAATGGCTTCCAATGAAAATGGCTCAATGCTGAAAACAGTAAAAAAAAAAAAAAAAAAAAAGATTAAATGTCTAAAGAGTATTCTCGATGTTATTTCAAACAGTAATGTAATTTAGCAACTGAAAACTTCTAAGAAAAATGAGTTGAGAATGAAGATAGTATTTCTCAATGAGGATATACGGCCTCAACTACACTACCTACCCGCTTTTCTTTTACACACAAGCCCCCTTAGGGTCTTATCACACTGTCAAAGTTTATGACAGGTCCCAGTGAAATCCCATCCTCAAATGCAATCGCTCCCATTTCCACACTCCAAAAGCATTGGGTCTGTACCTGACTTTTACTGCCTTTACCACTGACTGTCTGGTTGAAGTTACAAGGCTGTGGGCTGAGCTTTGACTAGGATCCTTGAAAGGTTAGATTATGCCAACTCTATGATTTACAAAATGTGTGATTTTAAAAGTCACTTAATGTCTCTAATCTCCTTGTTGAAGGGCCAAGAATACTCTTATTTATGCAGAGTTGTCCTATGAGGGATAAAGAAAGCAGGAGAATGTGATTTCTAAATCATAACTGGTCACAGAAGCATTACTTGTAAAAATACTACTTCCCTTTATTGTGGCCATTGCTGTTTCTTTGGGTTTCTCTGGGATGGGAGGCTGAGGACGGATGGGCTCTGTGTGGAACAGGGCTGTTACGAGGCAGAAGTGTCTACATAATCAATGAGACCTTTGATCTTGGAGATCACATACTGGAAATTGATGCCAGGATGATGGCAAAGAAGTGAAAGAGCTTACAAGAAAGGTCTTGTCATTCGTGGAGGGTGAAGAGGTTCTGGCTTTTTATTCATTGAAAGTTGAGAATCTGAGTGTCATGCACTGTGCTGACTACTGAGGATATAACCGTGAACAAAAGCAAAGTCTCTGATCTCATGGAGCTTACATTCCACTGGGAGGATTCAGACAATTAAAGATCTGTATCAGGTGGTGATAAGTAAAAAAATAAAGCAGGTCAGTATATGGAGAGTGTGCTTTAGATCAGCTAAACAGAACAGCAGATCCTTCTGATACGAGAACAGATAAGAACTGAGTGAGTCACGCACATATCAGGGTGAACAGGGTGAAGGGTCGCCCTTGCAGCAGGAACAGCAAATGCAAGAATCTGGAGGCAGCAGTGAGTTTTGGTGCTTTTAACACTGAGGTTGTGTTTTGGTGGGCTAAGAAAACGTTAGACACGTGGAGGCTCACACGAGACCCTCTTCTCCAGGGCCTGAGTTTATCCCTCCATCCAATAGGAGAAAATGGAAATCATAATCCCTGCTCCAATCATAATCCCTGCTCCTATAAGGGTGGAAATTGGTATCTCATATGAGCCAGGGTAAAGAGAGTGTTGGAAATTAAAATGAGAAGCCCTTGTTACCCCAAGAGTCTGGCCTCTTTATCCAGGACAGGACAGTCAGCATCCTTTTATCCCCCTGTCCCCTTTCTTACCCTGATCCTTTTTTGTTTGCTTATTAATCTAGGCAAGAAGTATTTTAGAAGTCAGGCGGCCAGCAGGAGCCAGGAGAGTAGCTACAATGACTTCAGTGCTGGTGGACATACAAGAGGAGGTGACCTGCCCCATCTGCCTGGAGCTCCTGACAGAACCCCTGAGCGTAGACTGTGGCCACAGCTTCTGCCAAGCCTGCATCACACAGAACAGTGGGAAATCAGTGATGAGCCAGGCAGAGGAAAACAGCTGCCCTGTGTGCCAGACCAGCTACCAGCCTGGCAACCTCCGGCCCAATCGCCATCTGGCCAACATAGCCAAGAGGTTCAGAGAGGTAGCCTTGGGCCTGGGGAAGCACCCGAAAGTAATTCTTTGTGCAGACCATGGAGAGAAACTCCAGCTCTTCTGTAAGGAGGACGGGAAGGTCATTTGCTGGCTTTGCGAGCGTTCTCAGGAGCACCATGGCCACCACACGTTCCTCATGGAGGAGGTTGCCCAGGAGTACCAGGTGGGAGCCCAGGATGGAAGCACATGGGGAGGAATGGGGTCTTTGGTGGGAGATTTTAAATTTTATCATGCTCTCATCTAATTTTTTATAGTCCTCCCATTTATCTAGAGGATCAACCTAGAAACTACCCCCACCCCCATCAAGAGCAGAGACTTAATTTCATTTTTGCTGCACAAGATTGAATAGAGTGAGCTGCTGGGTGCAAAAATGGGTCCTGGTGGATTGAGTGTGGGAAATATGTTGGCAATGAGGGTAAAAGACTTGAGGGACTTTGTGGTTAGATGCTTCCCCCAGGAGGACAGAGAGTCAGCCTATTCCTGTTGGTTTCCATCCCTCTGTATAAAAGATATGTTGGCCTGAGATTTCCATCCTAGGGCAGGGTAGGCCTCTTGGGAGGTCAGCATAACTTCTGCCTCATTCATTCCCTATCTGGATAGTGAGGCAATTGGAAGCTTACTGCTGCTTGACCTCATGTGTTTCTTCCAGGAGAAGTTCCAGGAGGCTCTGAAGAAGTTGAAGAAAGAGCAGCGGGAAGCCGAGAAGCTAGAAGCTTTCATCAAACGGAAGAGGGTATCCTGGAAGGCAAGAAGGACTCCTCCTGAGGGTGTCCTGGGTCGGGAATCGGGGCTGGTCATGGCAGCCTAGGGCAAAAGAGTCCTGGTCCTGTCTGTCCCCTGATGTCATGTCTAGAAGAGCTTTCCTTTGCCTAGTCCCTGGCTGCATCCTTTCCAAACTGGGGGAGGAGAGGGGTAGCTAGATAGCAAACATGCCAAAAGTGAACCACGGTTTTTGGAGATAATCACATAGGAGAGGAACCATGGCTGGGGGTTGCCCTGAATTCATAATTCTGGGTCTTATTCTACAGTTTCAGTCTCACTGGCCTCCTGGGAAAGACAAGTTAGTTCCAGGTCAATGATCCCTACATCGACACTCAGAATTGGAAGGAGAAGCTGATGCAGAGTCAAGAGAGACCAGAGAGGCTGCCTGGAATCTAAACCTCATCCAGGAATCAGAGTCTATATCTAGAAGGCCTAGATCAGGCAGCCTGGGGCTAATGGTCTGGGGAGAGCTGAAGGGGAAACAGAAGGAAGGAACAGGTTCTGCAGGCCGGTACCTACGGACGTTTACCCCTCCCCTGACAGTGAGACCTGGCTCAGCAAAGCAGTCCCCCGTAGAGGAGACCCTCAGCCCAGCAGATGAGAGCCTCTTTCTCTTCCCTGTTTTTGAAGAATCAGATGGCACCTGAGAGACGCAGGATCCAGACAGAGTTTAATGATCTGCGAAGCATCCTGGACAAAGTGGAGCAGCGGGAACTGAAAAAGCTGGAGCAGCAAGAGAGGAAGGGGCTCAATGTTATAGAAGAGGCTGAGAATGAGCTGGCCCAGCAGAGCCAGTCCCTGAGAGAGCTCATCTCAGACCTGGAGCGTCGATGCCAGGGGTCAGTGATGGAGCTGCTGCAGGTAAAACCCTTGAAGGAGCCGGATCTGAGAGTCAAGAAAGAGAGAGACTAACTTTCCTTCCTTTCTTGGACATAGGACTAACTTCTTCTTGGGGACACACAAAAAATCCCTTTGTCCCTCTGGTACCTCTTCCCTATTAAACTAAAGTCATGTGGAATAAAACGTAAGATAATTTAGACTACAAATGCTAAGGGAAAGACCCATTTTTATTTATACAGGGTGGCCCAAAAGTTTATTTGATACTGTGGAGAAGATCTGTTGTATCCAGTGATGTTCTATAGAAGGGTTTTCCAATCTCGGCACTATTATCGACATTTTAGGCTGGATAATTTTTTGTTGTGAGAGGCTCTCCAGTACTTTGTAGGATATTTAGCAGTGTCCTTGGCATTTACCCACTGGATGTCAGCACCACCCCCGGTGTGACAACCAGAATCTTTTCCATGTATCCCCAGGGAGTGCACTGTTCTCCCCCAGGAGAGAACCACTGCTCATCGGACACTTGTTTCTGATGCTGCGTTGGGACTTGTCAGGTGCTTTTTACCCAGCTTAGTCACAGGCAAACACGTGCCAAACTCAAGTTCTTTGAGAATTTTTTTATGTAATTCCAGCCCTTCTTTGCTTTTATTCTCTTCTCTAGGGCTCTGGGGTTGGGCTCTGGTCCCTGTGTATGTAGGTTGGGTGGGTGCAAGATATCAAGTCTAGAGAGGGTGGATGGAGGAACGTGAACTGAGGTTGACATTTGAGCAGCTGTTTTCTACATAGAGTGAATAGTGTGACCTTGTGATATTCTGCTGTTGTTTCTTTTTTATTTGCCTTCTTGCTTTCCTCTTGCTCTTTCTTTGGTAGTAGAATAATTATCTGTTTACTTATTATTCTTGGGTGTTAGGATTGGAGTCAGGGGATAGTTGCTTTCTACCTAGTAGAGTTTTTCTTCATTCACTGTTTCCTGCTTCACATCTTCATTTTTTCTTCTAGCCTCCTGTTCTTATCTTCAATATTAGGTTACCCTAATACTTTCTTCTTCACCCCTTTGCTCTAGCTCCTCAACAGACTCCTCGAACTATAAAAATTTTTCCTTAAATGAAAATAAATCAAAGCACCACATATACTCACCATCAAATTGGTTTTAACTGACCAACACTTAAGTGCACATATAGTATAACATTCATCGGGTGTTGGGCGGGGGGAGGAGGGGATGGGTATATTCACACCTAATGGGAGCGGTGCGCACCGTCTGGGGGATGGACACGCTTGAAGCTCTGACTCGGGTGGGACAAAGGCAATATATGTAACCTAAACATTTATACCCCTGTAATATGCTGAAATTAAAAAAAAAGTTTAAAAAAAAGCAAACAATCATCAATTCACATTGCTAGTCCAAATACTCCCACACCCAGTGGTATGACTGCTCAATGGACGTTTAAACCTGAGTGTTACCTAACAATCAATTTTCCAGAATTCTTCCATCCTGTGAGACTCTTTCTTCTTTTCCATATCTGTATGACATTGTTGCCAACTAAGATTTGATAGCCAAGGTATAAGCTTCAAAATGTGAGCACTGAGAATAATGTCAACATAAGAGAAATAGCCATTAAGTGGCTCACCAATTTGATCATTTATGCTCCTCAGTACAGCTGTGATTTAAGATTGATATAATCCTGTATATTTAGTACAAATTGACACATCCAACCCCTCTGCCACTTCTACGTTCAAGCTAGCTTGAGTTGTATTTCTGTGGAATGCAACCATAAATAGTCCCAATACAGAGAAAATAGTTATTCCTCTGTTAGATCACACCGTTGGCCTTTTCTTCAGGGTTATTGAGGTGTATAGAGCAGAATTAAGAGAGACCAAATAGACAATCGGACAGTTCTGCTGAAGTAAGACTAGCAGTGGCAGTGATGAAGGTGAACGGCAGGTGGCTAAAAGAAGTTAAGAGTGTGAAGTGGACTGGCTTGGCCACAAATGGGCTGTCAGGGTGGGTATATGGCAGTTTTTATGACAGTATTTGGTGACTGAGTGGATGTTAGTATCAGACAGGAGGATGGAAGATAAGAGAACGGTTGCATTAGTAAGTTTTCTTTTAAACATCTTGAATCTGAGGTGCCCGTGGCTTGGTGGCTGGGGTATACATTAATCTGGATCCTGGGCGAGATCTCAGCAGAAGTACACATTTGGGAATCATCATCCCATGTGTGTTGATGTCAGGGGATGGATGAAATCAGCAAAGGTTGGGTAGGAGGTTAGAGGAGGTGAGGTCTGAGAAACGGCCGTATTTAAGGCCCAGGAACCTGTGTCTTAGGCAATCAAAATAGAATGTAAGCTACTCAAAGGTGGAAATGATGACTTCATCATCTGAGATTCTCTAGGACCAGGCACAATGCCTGGCAAATGATATACACTCTCCACACATAACATCATACACACGCACACGCACTCAGAGTTGTAGAAATAAAGGTACTTAGGAGTCAATTGAGTCGTTTTCTGATGTCTTCACATGGGCTCTCAGGGACTGTCTGGACTGAGTTTTTGTCTCTGCTTTGTGGCCTCCACACTGGGGCTGTCTTTTTTCCTGTCACGTCATGGGGTGGTGGAGAGAGAATGAGGAATTTGCATAAGACATGACCTACTAATCCTTGATTTAACCTGTCTTTTTCCTTCCTAGGATGCGAGTGAAGTCACCAAAAGGTATGTGTAGGAGAACATGAGGTGGTTCCCTTGGACTGACAAACAATTCCTGTGCTCCTAGAGTTATCCTGTGGTCAGTGGTAAAGGGAAACAGGGAGGATTCAAGACTGTTATGTCTTGAATTGCTCATCACATGAGAATTTGGGGGCTCTAAAATAAAAGGAATGGACTGGCTTTGGTCGTAGGAGGATTTGGGTGATGGGAAGTCACAAATTGGGGATGGTACAGTGTCAGCGACTCCTCTACCACTGCATCACGTGACTCCTTTTCCACAAACCTCTGCACCTACTTTTAGCCCTGAGTCTCATGGTTTATAGCCACCTCAAAAATCCACCACAGGGATTTTCTTTGGACATGCATTTTATCAGAGGGAAATTCCCATCAGCTTTGTTTCCCAAGGCCCAAGAATTTGCTCTTGGGACATCTGCCATAAGTTTCCTTTTCTCCTTTGGCTTTGGAACAGTCCAGGCCTTGCTACCTGGTTCTCATATTTCCTTTGGTCTCGTTCCCAGTAAGAACAGAGGCCTGAGATTTTGAGAGTAGTGGTTTTTGGCCCTGGAACAAAACATGCTCTCTGTCACATACTCTGGAATCTCATGGAACAGGGCAACATCTAAAGCTGCCTACACACCTGGTACCTTCATGCTCCCCACAGACACATAAAATTTGAAGCCCACTGTCCCTTCAGAAGTCTTCACTCTCCATTTGGAGGTGAGGACATCTCCTTTCTCCATCTGGCGTAACATTCCCAGAGACAGAGAATCCTGAGATGCTGTTTTGAAGGCCTTTCTCCCTTGGGCTTCTGAGAAACCCTGGGGCCTAAGCTCACAGACTCTACTGAAGGAAGCTCTTCACTTGATTCTATCAAAGCCCCAGCAGCGGGTTCCTGGTGTTCTGCCTGGCAACCCAGACGTCTCCAGCCCTTCTGATAGGTACTGACATTGTAAATAGTTTATATCTTTTTTAGAGATAGCAAAGGATTTCCCAGTCATTATTTTACTGAATTTCATACTATCTCTAGGACACAGAGAAAGGAAAATTACTGTACTTGTATTTGGTATTGTTCTAAAAACAACAACAGAAGAACAAAATGAGGCTTTAGGAGGTTACATTTTACCAAAGCCTACACAGATAGTGAGAAGCTAGTTTCTAGGCCAGGTCTTCTGGCTCCAGTGCCGGGGCTCTTTGCAGCATGACGTCGAGTTTCTTCAGGGAAGTGCTGAAGTTCATCGATGGGCCTGGGAGTGAGGGGGACAGAATGTTGGAGGAACCCACAGTCAGCAGTGTGGGGACTCACGAGGTCTGTCCTCTCCAGAAGTGAGTTCTGGACCCTGAGGAAGCCAGAAGCTCTCCCCAGCAAGCTGAGAAGTACGTTCCGAACCCCAGATCTGAAGAAGATGCTGCGAGTGTATAGAGGTAAGGAGGTTCGGGGAGAGAGTTTGGTTGTAGAATTACTGTCAGGGGAAGAAATGAACAGGGTAGAGCATATAGTTGGTATTTGGGATAGTGGCCAAGGGGGAAGTCCCAGAGGGAGGCACATAGTGTGCTGAAAAAGATGCAGTTGTGTTTAGGGGAAGACGACACAGCCAGTTCACATCCTGGCAGAATTCCCTACAACTCCCCTCAGTCTGATAAGGGGAGGGAGATCAGAAACTGAGGCCGTTGGTCCTGTTCAACATTGTTGACTCCCTTCATTATTGCAGAGCTGACCGATGTGCAGAGCTACTGGGGTAAGTAGAAACCGCGACCTCTGAGCTGATGCACGCGTTCCCCTTTCCCGTGCTCCTCCCTGGACGTCCCTGCGCACACACAGCTCTGCGCGTCGAAGCCTCCCCATCCCCCACCTCAGCGTCCCAGTTCCTCCCGCCACCTCCCGTGTCCCCTGTTCTCGCTGTTACAGCACCCACATACCCATTCTCATCTGCTGATGTTGTCCCTCTTCCTGCAGTGGACGTGACTCTGAACCCGCACACGGCTAACTTAAATCTTGTCCTGTCTAAAAACCGGAGACAAGTGAGATTCGTGGGTGCTAAGCCATCTGAGCCTTCCTGTCTGGAAGAGCATTATGACTGTAGTGTCCTGGGCATCCAGTACTTCTCCTCAGGAAGGCATTACTGGGAGGTGGATGTGGCCAAGAAGACCACCTGGATCCTGGGGGTGTGCAGCAATTCAGTGGGACCCACCTCCTCTCTCAGCCAGTGTGCCAAAAATCCCAATGCTTACTCGCGATATCAGCCTCAGAGCGGGTACTGGGTGATCGGGCTCCAGCATAAACACGTGTACAGGGCCTACGAGGACTCCACCGCTGCCCTGCTTCTCTCCATGACGGTGCGCCCTCGCCGGATTGGGGTTTTCTTAGACTATGAGGCTGGCACTGTCTCCTTTTATAATGTCACGAACCATGGCTTCCCCATCTACACTTTCTCTAAATATTACTTCCCCACCACCCTGTGCCCATATTTTAATCCTTGCGACTGTGTAGTTCCCATGACCCTGCGTGGCCCAAGCTTTTGAACGTTCTGCTGTCTGCTGTCCCCACCAATCTGAGCAGTACCCTTCACCTTGCGGCTTCTCTGCACATGGGTCTCCTTTCCGATCTCCTGTTTTTGTGTCTCTTCTTTCCTTTTGAACATTTACTCAGTACTAGGACGTGCCCAGTGGTGACAATCAACATCCTTGACTAATTACAGACCTTGCGGTGGGGTACGGGGGAGCTTTCAATATTTTGCCATCACACATGACATTTGATAGAGGTTTTCAGTTGATGCAGAGAATCAAAGAAAATTCTCTATTAATTTACTATGAGTTTTTGTACTGAATGAAAAATTGGATTCAACAGATTTTTTCCTGTAATTATTGAGATAATCTTATGTATTTTATTATTATGATAAATTAAATAGATTATTTCAGTTATTAAATCTATCACAGATTCCTGAAATAAACCATTATTTGTTATATACAATACTGGATTCGTTTTTGCTAACACATTTTTTAGATTTTGTTTTCATCTAGTCTATAATTTTGCATTCTTGTGATATCTTTGTCAGGTTTTATGAAATGCAATACCGAGTAAAGAAATTGCTGTGCTCTTATGTAATTATATATATAGGATTGAGCTCTAAAAACAAAATATAATGTTCATTTGAGGAGCTTTAAATCCAAATTGAAGGAGATTGTAACTTTAGTCTTCTACAATCTTCAACCTTCATCTATAAATTTAAGAGTAACAATCAAAAAATAAAGAAAATAGATCTTTCAAATGAATTGAAGTTTAAAAAAAGAGAGGGGAACAAGAAAATGATCAGTTCAATACACATTGTTCTCTCAGAATGGGAAGAAATGCAAAGAAAAATAGGATTAATATAAAGCACTTACAGGAAGAGGATGATTTCTTCCAGCTTCTCTACACACCCCCCTTTTTTTTCCTTTTTTTTTTGACACAGATTGTCACTCTGTTGCCTAGGCTAGACTGACGGGCGTTAGCCTAGCTCACAGCAACCTGAAACTCCTGGGCTCAAGCAATCCTGCTGCCTCAGCTTCCCAAGTAACTGGGACTAAGAAATAAATTTCCTTAGTATCTGATCCATTAAATATTTTTTGGATGTCTTTTTCATAGCAATTTAGCCTGCTCTATCACACTAAAAATGTGAAGCCTAGAAGGCCTCTACCCAAGCCCCACTTCAAAAAAAGGTCAGGGCTGCAAACTTACTCTCATAAGTGTCGCCTTCCCTCTTATTTTCCCATGCAATAAATTCTAGGCAAAAGGGGTTAGCCCAGGCAGGGCGCTGTGGCTCACACCTGTAATCCTAGCACTCTGGGAGGCCGAGGCGGGCGGATTGTTTGAGCTCAGGAGTTCGAGACCAGCCTGAACAAGAATGAGACCCCGTCTCTACTTAAAATAGAAAGAAATTAGATGGACAACTAAAAATATATAGAAAAAATTAGCCGGGCATGGTGGCGCATGCCTGTAGTCCCAGCTACTCGGGAGGCTGAGGCAGGAAGATTGCTTGAGCCCCAGGAGTTTGAGGTTGCTGTGAGCTAAGCTGATGCCACAGCACTTTACTCAGGGCAGTAGAGTGAGACTCTGTCTCAAAAAAAAAAAGGGGGGGAGGGGTTAGCCCAACTCTGCTCTACCTGTAGAGCAAACTTCAAATAAGTTCACTTGGAGAACCTAAAGAGGTGTCTGTCTAGTAAATGGCAAATGAAAGCCAAAGTGCTTGCTGGAATTCTGTAGGTGAGACCTGGGGAAGGTTGCCCAAACAGACTTGGGGTAAATTATGAGAGTAAGTTTGCAACTCTGACCTTTCTTTTAAGTGGGAGCTTTATCTGCACACCCTAAAGTAGTTACTATTTGACACTTCACCCAAAAAGTTTGTTGATTGTTACTGTATATTGCTTTGTGCTATTAACAAACATAAGCCACAGCTATGCCAATAATCAAAGAATAAATGAGAGAGGGCCTGACTTAGAGCAGAGGCGTGGGGATGGAGAGACAGTGGAAACAGGACTATAGAAGACAAATCAAGTTGTGTTATATTCATCTAACACTGCGGTTCCCAACCCCAGGCTGCGGATGGTACTGGTCTGTGGCTGTTAGCACAGCAGGAGGTGAGTAGTGGGCAAGTGAGGCTCCATCTGTATTTATAGCTGCACCCCATGGCTCCCATCACCACCTGAGCTCCACCTCCCCCAACTCTGCCACGGGGCCCCATGCTTCTGTGGAAAAATTGTCTTCCATGAAACTGATCCCTGGTGCCAAAAAGATTGGGGACCACTGACAAACACCAACATCCCACTATGTAATTCAAGAAATTGAGATTATAGTTAAAGTTAGGGAGAACTTGCTAGTTACTGTCTGCAGAAAAGGTTATATATAACGTGGGCATGACCTATGCTAACAGTTCTCATCCCAAATCTCCTCTTTTTTATTTAAGTTTAGGACATAATAAAGATGATCTGGCCTTTGGCAGGAGATGGTTTGCTTTCATACACACAGGCATGGAGTAGGATTACTGAAGCCTCTTCATTTAAAGGCTAAACTAAGATCAAATGATAATATGATTATAAGTTAAAGGAGATAGAACAATATGAATGGAATTAGTGGAGAGAGTATATTAGAAGATTGAGGAAGGAAGGAGACAACCAAATCTGGAACATACACTGGGTGATCTGATTATGCCAACCTCTGAGGCAGATTGTAAATGGGTTCTGCCTCTTACCTTGCTACTGCCAGGGACGTTATTGATAGGATAATTTCATCTTATAAGAAGGATTATAGAGTCTATTTACCAATAAGAATAAAATCATTGATAGAAGGAGGACAAAAGTCCTCCAAAAACGATTGATAAAACTATTATCATAGGAGGTAAAGAATACTGAGAAATATTCTTGACATAAAGATGTGGTAATAACACATTTTGTTGATAAAATTTTCCAAGGAGAAGCCATACCCATGCAATTTAAATTCCCACATGTATTAAATGTTGGCCATTGGTTTTCTCCTGTAGTCTTGGATCGATGCACTGCTCTCATGTAGTCAATATCAGTTTCGAAATTAGGATAATTGCGATAATTATTCTATGCTCATTATTATAGAACATTTGCACATTGTCTTACTAGCATTAACCCAAACCAAAATGAGTTACACAGATAAAACAGTACAGATTGTTACAATGTATAAAAGAAATTACACTATATATTAAGGACTACAGAGAGTGCTGGGGTGTTAGAAATTTTCTCTTCATCAAGTAATCCGTGTGACTTGTAAAGAAGTTTTGAATTTTGACAATGGACTAAGAATTAAATAAGATAGTCAATTGAATAGTCCACAAATTAGCACCAGTTGTGCTGCATGTTTGATGAGTTGATAGCTTAAAACAAAATAGGTTGGTATATATCTGATCTGGCTAATACTTACCTATGTGTGTGTGTCTGTGTACTATCAGTAAGGCCAAACAAGACTAATTTGTCTTCACTTGGTTCAGAATGTGATATAACTTTATAGTCTACTTAGAGTCACCTGTTTATTATACTCTAGTAGACAAAATGATAGATTTCCCTTTTCTGTATTTCATTTTATGAATGACATTCTGATAGTAGTGTGAAACTAAGCACAAAATATATCAGAAAAGGTGGTATAGTTGATAATGCTGCATGAACAGAATGTAAATCCAAAGTAATGACAAGAATCTGCTCAGACAACAAAATTCCCCTGAATACCTGGAAAGGGTGGGACCAAAGATACCCCTAGTCTAGAAAACAGTTGTATTTAGTAATGCCTACAGGCAGCAGTTAGTAGATACATTAGATTTATGAAAACACCATATTCCTTACTTTCCCGGTAATGGCTACTAAATACCAAGTAGCAAAGAAACGTGATCAATTTCAGTGGCCTCCAGAGCAATAGGAGCACTCTTTGTGCTACTACAGAACATTCAGGTGGCTCTGCCTTTAGGATCATGGAACAAATCCAAATCTCTGTGATTTACATGGCAAAGACATAGGGAAGATGACAATTGGAATCTGAAGTGATGGCTGTGGGTAACAGCACGAAACCACCTTTGAGCTTTGCGATCTGCTAATGAGCAAACATGATTTTGGAAAAAACATACTTTTTGGTACCGATAGCCACTGAATATTTGACCCATAATCTGTCAGTCACTTTATATGGAGACTGTTCTGTACTAGTTTTGAGCCAGGGGTGGGGAACCTGCAGCCTTGGGGCCACATGTGGCCTTCTGGACCCTTGAGTGCAGCCTTTTGACTGAATCCAAATTTTACAGAACAAACTCTTTTTAATAACATCCAAGATATTTCAAGACAGGTCAGAGAACCACATGAAATGTAAATATTATATATGAAACAATCAAAAGGAGTTCATAATATTCAAAATGTAGGGACTCCTATAACGATATTGCCCATAAATGATACTAAGAAATACGAAAGGTTGGGTCCTAGCTTATGTTCACTAAAGCAACGATGAAAAATTTAAGTTGAAAGCTTATGTGAAAAACAAAATAATTACATGTGGAAATGTTAATACCACAGTCAGGAATGCCAATGGAGATATAAAATAAAAGAAGTGGTGGGAAAATCAGCCTAATATGATGAACTGTATACCTTGCATATTAATTATTATAAAATAGTGGAAACAAGTACATGATTATTTTGACTCTTGAGACTTAGTTATGGATAACATCAAACACAAATGGGGTATACTTTGGGGATAAAAAAGATTGGACTATGAATTTCCATTATCAATATTTTGATGTCCCCAAAACAGTTGCAGTGATAATCACATGACTATACAAGACTATGCTACCCTCAATCCACTAGTATTGAATTATAGTAAATATTAAGTTAAAGAACGTAGAAGCAATGTGCTTCTCCCTAGGTGGAGTAAGGCTCTGGTAAAGTATTTTCCAACAGAGCGTAGGCCTTTGTTATGGGGGACGCTCTGAGCATATTTCAAAATGGTTCTTTTACTCTCCCTCTGCTAGAGAAAAGAAAGGATCTTTTTCTTGGCTTTTCACTATAGGAACCGGATTTGGTTTGTGGAGGTAAATTTCAAGAAAGTATGGGCTGTGGCCCCAGGAGTTTCTCACTATTTAAGCTAGTACACACTCACCCTCCAGTAATTTGTCAAAATTACCATTTAAGTGTTTCTACCAGTGTATATGGCTCATGCAACTTCTGCTCCAGGTAAATAGATTTAGGCTGTTATTCTCTGTATTTACCCACTCGTCTCCAGGGTTCGGGGTGGCAATTTGTCCTCTGACCTTAATTCTCTGATGAGTCTAAAAACTGATTTTTAGTTGATCCAGCCTTTTCTTTTTGCAAAGATAAGAGTAGTGACTTTAAAGCCTTTTACATGTTGGAACTAAAACTGGAAGTCCCTGATATGCATTTCTACTTCTGCAATAGTTCTCATTCATTGGAACCGCTTGTCTGTCTGCCCCGCTAAGTCTCCATTTTTCAGGTTGCTGGCTCACATTGTGACTTACAGAGATAGTGGGAGGGTCAGAAGTGCTGTTGTTGGCTCCCTCAGCAATGGTGTTGGTCAGGGTCATCTTTCTCCGGGTTAGCCTCATCCTTTCCAGTGAGGTGAAAGGCAATGGTAGTCCTCAGGAATGAGGTAAAGCCTGCTCTGCTCCTCCAGTGGAACAGTAGGGCAAATGCCACTGCTGCAGTGTTCCAGCAGCACGGTGGAATCCTCCTGTCTTTTGACATTTTAACTGCCAACTCTCCTCTATACCTGCTTTGGAACAGGCAAAACAGTTTCTACTCTGGTCTCTGTTTTGTCAGGATTTTTTTGTCTCCATCCCTTGGTGACCTATGGTGAGGGAAGGGATTCTAAGTCATATATCCATATATCTATGTGTGGATACACACCACTATCTCCAGTACTCTTCCATGGAAACTGGGGGAAATCCATTTCTATCTATTTCCCTTGACCCCTGCCACCGTGCTCGAGGCTCTGACTTACTAGGAACGTCCTGCACACTCTTGAATTATTGATAGGAAACTCTCCAGGAATATTCATGTCTTTCATTCTCAGAATTTTCAGCTCCATAATCTCAAAATGGGACACTGTTTACAGAGAGAAGACTTGGAATAGCAAATACAAACAATGTCTGCACACTAGGGGTCATCACCTTTTTAACAGAGCCTCCTGGCCTCAGAAATGGCACCCTCTGCGGACAAGACTATGATGCCTGTAAGTTGCTTCCAATTTTTCTATTCTCAGGAAAAGATCAGAAAAGGAGAGGATCTGTTTTCCAAAATAAAAAGCCCAGTGAGTACCAAGCATGAGTTCTCACCATGCAAGAGTCAGTTCCAGGGCTTCCCTTTCCCGTCTCTGGAAGGGTATGTGGTAATCATGCCCTTTTGTATTCTGGGGTGTTGGGTCATAATTAGAGGTGCAACATGAACAGCGGAAAGTTTGGGTGAGCTCAGAAGAATCTCAGGGCATGAGGAGCTCTCAACCTGCATGATGGTCCATGGGCAATGTGCAAGAAGCAGTATCTGGGGCCATCAGTAGATGGTCACCAGAAGTTTCTCAATCCCAGCAATCTGAAATTCTTATTGGAATAGACACAGAACCTGCAGTAATTTGTGTGAAATTCCAAGGATCTTTAATTTTCCTAACAACAATGCTGGGTAACGTCTTGATCATGCCTCCAACACTACATCTGTTTTTCTTATTGTTATTGTTGTTGTTTTATTTGTTTTGTTTTTAATCTCAACTCCTCAGCCCTTCCCCCTCCACAGTTCCCCTCTTGAGGTAGGCACCTCCCAATTCAAGCACTCTCATCTACTTTCCATGGGGTGGGACACCGGGAATTGTTTTTCTCCTCTGGGTGGCTTTGCCACTGGGACCACACACATATGGTCCTAGACCCTAAATCTTTAAACTTAAATGTTTTAAGATATTCTTGAGAATATTGGAGACTTACAAAGCTCATATTTTCTTCAAGTTATGGAGGGGAAAACACCTTATAGTAATAGATAAATAAATTTTATCTTTCTACTCCATGTCTTTAACCTCTTTTTTTTATTTTCTGTTTGTTATTTCAAACATGCCATTATTCCAAGTGGTCATCTTTAACAAACTCATACAATTTTACAATATTAATATTTAATATGGGACAAAAGTGCATTTTTATTGTTTAGTGTGTCATAGGAAGGCTAAAGTTAACAGACAATGCTTCACAGGTGGCCCTTGTGTTTAGGGAGGCCCCAGATTTCCCCCTCATTCAGTAATTGTGCTCCTCTGTATGAAAGGTTCAAGAGATCTTCCTCACTGGTTGATGATCTGGAGCTGCATCCATGGGGCTGAGGTTTGAAAGTCCAAGCTGGGTTGGATTAATTGCCTCCATCAGAATTGTGGTGGCCCAGGCTCCTGAATCAGTCCTTAAGCAGAGGCTGGCAGAGAAAAGAGTCCTGCTGGGCCCCGCTCTGGGAAAGCTTAGGGACCAACAGGAAATGATGCCAGTAAAGCCAGAAGTTCCTGATGCTTTACTGCTGCACTGGTGTCTCTGAATATTTCCCAGCTCGCTCTCTCTGCTTATCTAAATGAGGCTTGAGGATTTGACCCCAGCCCATGTCTGTCAGCCTCTTTTTTGTACACTGAGAGTCCCAGTACAGTCCCGTGGAAATATCTGCAGATTCTTGACTGCACCAAACTTGCTAATTTTTCTGTCCAGGCCATTTCTGCCACCCAGAAGCACAGCTCTGAGTACCAGAGGAACTCCTGATACCCTAAGACAGTTTCCAAAAGTGGCAATTTATTTCTACTTTTAACATATTGTATGTTGGTAGATATTAATAGTTGTTAAGAAAATAACAAAAAGAAGTTAAAGACATGGAGTAGTTGCGTGTCCATTGAATTCATAGAGAAATTAGATTAAAAAAATAGAAGAAAAACCCAAGTGAACAAAATTAGTGATGAAACAGTGGATGCCATGCACACAGAACTGATGTGCTAAAGTAGATACATGTCTCAACTCATGATTTAACAATCTGTGTGATGCTTTACTATCCAAATGATATAAATTACCAATATTGAAGTAAGGAGAAGAAATTTGAATGGGGAAGTAATAATTGATTCCCTTAAAAGTGGTCAAAGCATATTACAAATGTATTGGGTGTGGATATTTTTATGGGAAAGTTGTTAAACTTCTAACAAGTTTATGCTTGTCCTTCTGCCTGGAACTTGTCCTTGACTCCCAAGCATGGGTGAGATGCTGGGAGAGGGCAGAAGGGACAACTGCACCTGGTCAATCAGTTTCCCAAAGTGGCACTTTTTGCTTTTTGTTATGTGAGGTGCTCCACAGTAGGTAGGAGACTAGGACTGTCTTGATGAAAACAGCATGGAGAATGTCTCCATCAACTTACTTTCTTCATGAAAACAGAGCACGATAGTCATGGAGGCACAATGTGCTGGCGTCACCCTGTGACCAAGAAGAGAGGGGTGACTTCTGATAGGGACTCTCTTTTTCAGGTTCCTTCCCATTAGGTGTGGTTTCAAGGTTACTTCAGTTTCAAAGTAACCCTTTCTGTCCAGGGCCCCAAAGCTCCGATTTACCACTTACAAGGCCAATGGTTCTCAGCCTCAGATTCACATAAGAATCACCTGGAAAAATTTTGATTTTCTTTGTCATCCATGTTATTGAGGTACATGTTACATGCAATAATATGCACCCATTTAGAATGCACAATTTGATATGTTTTGAAAACGTGCATCTGTGTAACGAACACACAGTCAAGATTTAGAATATTTCCAACACTCCAAAAGGTCCTTTGTGGTCAACCCTTTCTCAGCACCATCCACCCCTTCTCCACCCACCCACCCCTTCTCCTAGGAGGTGATGCAGTGCTTTGGAGACAGGGGCAAATGGAACATTGGAGCTGAAGGATGATTCAAATTAGTAGACTGATTACAGGCACCATGCATATCCATGAAAGAGTTAGGAGAGGAGGTTCTGTGAGGCAGAGAAGGTTAAAACAGGGTTTCTCCAACTCAGCACTGCTGACATTTTGGACTGGATAATTCTTTGTTGCAGGAGCAGTCCCACGTGTTCTAGAATGACTAGCAGCATCCCTGGCCCCTACTGGATGCCAGTAGCATCCCCCTAGTTATAACAACCAGATATCTTTTTAAACATTGCCAAGTGTCAATCCTCCCATCTCCCCTCAAGAACCACTAGGTTAAAGCATTATCTTCTCTCTAGAGGCCTTAAAGGGCTGCAGCCCATTTCACCTAGAAGTTCCTTCCCCTTTCCTTTTCCTGCCAGGCCCTAAGACTTTCACTTTCATTTCTCAGCCACTCCTCCTCAGGAGGGAGAAACTACTTCTCCCAGAGGATCTGCTTTGGTGAGTGAATCCAGACCACTCCTGCCCCTGGCTTTTCCTCACCGCTTCAACTGGAAGCCCAGATTCCGCAGGTATGTGCAGAGGCTTGTGGCCGGGGTGAAGGGTGGGGGTGGGGGTCTCCAGGAGGAAAGTTGTAAGTGAAGTTTGATTTATGGCTCTGAGGCAGCTCTGCTCTGAGGGACGAAAAGCCAGTTTGCAGGTTCCTGCTTCAAGTGCAGACTGCGGAGGGACGGCCCTGAAAGCAATGTTGAAGAGGCAGAAGGCGTGTTTGTTTTCTGGAGGGACCTTTATTTCTCTATGTTGAGTCCATCCCCATCCGCTTCCTATTCTACAGTTTTGATTTCCTACCTTGTGAAGGGAACAGGAATCCTCTCCCTCCTTTTCTCTCTCTCTCTCTCTTTCTCTCCCTCCCTCTCTTTCTCCCTCCCTCTCTATCTCTCTCTCTCCTTTTCATAAAGAGATAAACAGAAGGTGTCTTCTTTTCTTCCCCCTTCTACCTACTCAGAAGCTGGTGAGAGGACGTCCCTGTTTTCCAAGGGTGTGCAAACCCAAGCTGCTAGTCTGGGACATCAGATAGAGCCTCAGCCTCAGGGGCTTGGCCAGGGGAATACCGAAGCTGGTTCTTTTCACTTCCCTCCTGGCAACTGCTGAGGGGCTGTCCACGGCTGTCCTGACACATTCTCAGCCCTTGGCCTGCCTGAGGACAGCAGGTTGGATGATCTGACTCCTGCCTGCCTCTGTGTCACCTTTTATCCTGTGTCCTCCTGGAGCTCCGGTCTGAGGACTCTACTTGGGTGTCCCTGAATACACCTGCTTACTCGCACTTCAGTAGCCCATACGGCACAGGTGAACTCACCTGCCTTAGAACTTGAATCTTCATCGTCCCTCCTCTTAGACATACCTTTGCATTGATTATTACCTCAGCTTCTTACTGTTTTATTTTTACCTTGCTTGGAACTTACTAACAGGAGTTGGTTATTGCTCAGAAGGATACATTGGTCTTGCTAAGAAGTTTGTCACTGAGTATGCCCCATCTTAAGCTCACATGTGAGCAGCTTCCACCTTGGTTGATATGCCACAGAGGTCCTAACACACGCTGGCCTGTCCTCTGCTCCCACTGCCCCTGCGTTCCTGCAAGTCTCTGCCTGACTCCTGGATAGGTCTGTGTCTGCCCCCATGCTGACTGTCACCCCGGGGCCTAGTAGCACAAGGCCCAACATAGGACAAAATGGATTTATTTGTCTGTTTATTTATTTATCCTTTAATTCATAGGAACTGAAGCAGGCTGCTGCTGTGAAATAGTTCAATAAGCATCAACTCGACATTTGATAAATACAAAATACACATGAGAGCCACATTCCAGTTAGGGAATGGCCATAAACGAACAGTAAATAATTGATAGAGTACACAAGAAGGTGATGAATACTATGGAGTAACATTTTTAAGAAGTTGAATTAGGATAAGGATTCTGTAGAATCTTCCTAAAAGCCTTACAACTTTAAATAATTTTCAAGAAGGCCACATTGTGAGAAGGAAATATTTGAATGAAAGCTTAATAATGTGATGAATTTGAGGGCTTTAATGGTTTCTCCCTGGGGTTGAAAGGGGACAAGTATGGGTTGGGGAGGAGTGTGCTGGGAGACAGGCAGTGGGAAGGGATGTGTGATGTGGACCTACCTGGACCATTCTAAGGTGTGGCCTCACTCTGGATGGCATGGCTTTGAGCAGAGGAGTGACAAGATTGACATGTGCTAAGGGGACCACTGTGGCCAGTGATATAAGAACGGTGATGAGAGTGGAGTGAAGAGGGCAATGACAGAATCAGGGAGACCAAGGGGAAAACCATTTCCTGGAATACAGGTGGCTTCTACCAGAGTGGTGGAAGTGGAGCTGGTTGGAACTAATTTGAAGGAAACACCCTCAGCATATTCTGATGAACTGAGAGAAAAGGACAAGACTTCAGGTAGCTCAATGAAAATGATAATGGTCCTGTGTTTAAAAAGTGACTTCTTTGAAATATATCAAACAGAGCACTAGAGCTCTTGGGGAGAGGTTCATTAATGTGATACAGATTTAGCTTTGGACTCTAAGGATGGCTCAAGCAAGAACTCTGTGCATAGACAAATGGGGAGGAGAAATTGCACTGTTTCTTAGTTCCCCAGGTCTCCAGATGCCCAAAACAGGTTCTGCTTTTCCCATTGACAGTTCTTGACCCAGGGACCAGGAGAAGTGTCTAGGATATTGTCTAAAAGATTCAAAGGACATCCTTCCCTACATGCCACTTCCTAGAGACACTCTAGTTTTATTATCTAACCTGCAGAGAGACATAGAGTTTGCATTATCATGAGTCCAGATGTTAAGAGAAGACTCAAATGAAGGGTACAATCACCTGACACCTGTGGTAGCCAGGTGACTTGGGAGTTTTATCAGGCAGATGGCGCTCATGTTCCCATCGCTACCTTCCTGACTGATGCTGGGCTTGGGTCACTCTTGAGTGGTGCTGGGGTCATTTCTCATACATGGGACACTGGCTCCCCTGCACCTCTCCTCTTTCCTTGTTCTTTGGCCATTATGGTGGCAGCTGCTTTGACATGAATGTGCAGCCCTGCTGTGAACATGAGCTCACAGCCCCATGGCAGAATGCATGTTCCACTACTCCCTCTTCTGTAAACCCTTGGTGTTTCTCAGCATTGGTTGGATACAGATTGGAATAAGAGATAGAGAACCCCACATCCACGGGTAGCTCATAGCTTCAGTCATAAACAGGGGTGGGTATTAATCACATCATATAAACCCCTGGTCTTGCTAGTCATCAGAGCCTGGTCTGACCAATAGCCACTGTAGCTAGGGGCTACCAGCATTTAGCCTTTGGATGATTTTTAGCATCTGTTCCATTGGCTGGATTATACCTGCTAGCCCACTGTCAGCCTTTTTCCTCTTTAGTTACTTTTCATGGATAGTTGGGGGAGTAGACAGGTCTCTAGATCTAGATTTATCTCCATACAGCTTTTATTATGCCCTACCCTTTCTTTTGCAGGCTAGGAGAAGTTTTATATGTTGTTGCATATCCCAGATCTTTTACTATCAAACGTTTTCAATTGTATTAGTTTCCTAGGGCTGTTGTAACAAATGATCATAAACTGGATGTCTTAAAGCAATAGGAAATTATTCTCTCACAGTTTAGGAGTCCAAACGTCCAAAATCAAGGTGGTGACAGACTTAGTTTCATCAGGAGACATTAAGGGAGAATCTCTTCTATGCCTCTCTCCTAGTTTCTGGTGGTTTCTAGCAATCCTTGGCATTCCTTGGCTTGTAGCTGCATTACTCATATCTCTGCCTCTATTGTCCTCTGGCTTTCTTATCTGTGTGTCTGTGTGTCAGAAACAGACAGATCACTGGATTTAGTACCCTACAGATCATTGAATTTGGGACCTACAGATCATTGAATTTAGAGGACTATTTTGTTACAAGAGTCACAACCCTCTTGTGAGGCCTGTGCTTATCAAAAAATAATAAGTAAAATAAAATACTGGGGAAGGTAATGCCAATGTCAGGAAAAAAAGGACTTAAGCCTAATGATAACCCTTTTTTCCCCACATGTCCAATCTAACTCCCAATCTTGTCTGTTTTATCTCACCTATTTCTCACTCCCATCTGCTTGTATTTCCTCCAACAACTTTCTCTACATTCTTCCATCACTCCCCTGGGCCCCGTTCACTGGAAAGAGACTGTCACTTTGACATCATTTGAAAAGTGTCACATATCCATGTCCCTTCACACTCTTGTGATGTCGAAGACCTAGGAGTTCTTTGCATACCAGCCACATTGACATTTTAAAACTTCAGAAGATGCTATGATGCTATGTCCTCCATCAACAGGCATTCATGTATGCCATTCTTTCTACCTAAAATATCTTTTTTCTTTCTCGTTCAATATCCCCTTCTCACCATTCAGCTTTCAGTCTAACTCTCACTTATTCAAGGAGGATATCTTGGAAAGTCCTCTATTTAACAAATTATTTGATTTCTCAAAAACATATACCTCTGTATGGTACTGTTTATCACATCTGCCAGTTTACTCTCTTTCTGATGATTATTTAATTAACTTCTGTCTTTTTTAGCTGACTATTAATTTTATTATGGCTAATACCATACTCAGCTTGGATTTGTGGATTTTAATCCATTTCCTGGATTTTAATCACCGAAGATAATCTATTTTCATTGAGAATTTACTGAATGAATAAATGAATAATTGGCATTCAATTAGTGGATGTGCATTTGAAACAGAATAGAACTTCATCTCTTCAAAATGTGATCTCTGCTTATATATTGAGAATTCTTCCCCATGACTACCAGCCATCTCATTGGGTGTTTTTGTTCCTCAGCTATGTAACATGCGTATCAATTTTTGCTTTATGTGCACCATCTCCTGCGCCCTACAAACATAAACCTTTAGCCTCCTATCAACATGTTTGACATATTTCCCAGCCATGATACAATCCCACCATCTACAAACACAAGACCCCCTCTTAACTTCCCAACTTGCCTGCATTCCTCCATTTCTACACTCTCATAGCATTGGATACCAATCTGCTTCTTTAGGGCTTTACGTATGCTTGTCTTTGTTTAAATATGTGAGGTTGCACCCAACATAGATTAGATATTATGTTCACTCCAATTCTGCCTATTGAATTGGATAATCTTTTTAAGTCACTTAATTCTATTTGTCCATCTAAAGAAAGGAAGCAGTCTTTTTTATCAAGAATTTCTGGAGGAGGAACAAATAGGTCAAAGTAATTTCTAAATTGTAAATGGTTGTGAAATTGTTAGTGATAAAATTATCCCCATATTGTGGTCATTGCTGTTTCTGTTGGTATCTTTGGGAAGTGTGTGAGATCATGCAAGGACTCTGTATGGGCAGGTATGTTAAAAGGTAAACACTTCTTCACTGGAGACCATATCTGTGGTCCCAAAGCTCAGCTATTTGAGAATTTCTAAATGACGGAAAGAAATAGTGAAACACTGATAAGAAAAGTCTAATCATCTATGAAAAGATGTGCCAAACATTGTGTTCCTGTGTGTGTTCTAGACACTTGGGATGCAGCAGTAAAAAAACAAAGGTGCATAACCTATGTGTGTATTATATTTTGGGAGAGGAAAAGTAGATATTTTTAAAGATAGATACCATGTATTATATGGTGATAATAAGACAGATGACAGATGTACACTGAGTGAGGATTTTGTGTTGTGCTATCCATAAGCTAATCAGAGCAGGCCCTTCTGCTAAGGGGACACGTGAGGAGTCAGTTGAATGAAGTATAAATGAAAGTCATGCAAATATCAGCAGGAGGATTATTCCAGGCTGAACAGAGAACAAGTGCAAAAGCCCTAAGGCATTAATGGCTGACCCAGGCCACTGAATTCCATTTCTTCTTTTTTGTCCTCCAGTGGTTGTAGCCTTGGCTAGTCCTTGATGTGGGCAAGTTAGAAACCTTTTTATTTGTATCATTCTTATACCATCCCTTTTCAATCTGTCCAGCCATCCAGGAGTCTTTAAGCAAGAAGAGCCTTAGGAGTTAGGGCAGGAAGAAGCCAGGGAAGCAATGCAATCGATGACTTCAGCAATCCTGCCGAATGTACAGAAGGAGGTGACCTGTCCCATCTGCCTGAATCTTTTGACAGAACCCTTGAGTCTAGGCTGTGGCCACAGCTTATGCCAAGTGTGCATCACTGTGAATGATGAGGAGGCAGTGATTGGCCCAGGAGCGACAAACAGCTGTCCTTTGTGCAGTACAAAATACTCAGCTGGGAACCTGCGGGCTGATCGGCATCTGGCCAACATAGTGGAGAGACTCAGGGAGGTCAAGTTGAGCCTGGACTATGGGAAGAAGAGAGATCTCTGTGACCGCCATGAAGAGAAACTCCTACTCTTCTGTAAGGAGGATGGGAAGGTCATTTGCTGGCTTTGTGAGCGGTCTCAGGAACATCGTGGTCACCACACATTCCTCATTGAAGAGCTAGTCAAGGAATGTCAGGTAGGGCCCTGGATGGAAAGAGACAGGGCAGGAAATGGTACTTGGTGGAAAATCTCACCTTTCCATCCTTCTTTACTCCCCTTGACACCATAGTCATTCGTTCTGTGATCTCGTTCCATGTACATCTTTTACCTTACACTAAGCTTCCAATGTCTGGGGTACATGTCTGTGTATTCCTTCCATTTGCATAAAGAATGAGCCTAGAGTACAAACAGTCTCTTGGCCAAGGGTAAGAGGTTTCTTGGGTTTTTCCCTCCTTTCATTGTGTAGCTGGTGAATTCTTTCCCAGAGTTAGCTCTCACTGCTCCTCTCAGCAAGATGATTATGGGGAAACATTGTAACTGAATGAGGAAAAGGCATTGATAATAGGGAAGGACTTTCCTTTTGGCAGGTGGGTACTTACTGTAAGGGAAGAGAGAATCAGGCTACTCTTGGTGAGGGAATGGTGCCTTCTATCACCCAGGAATAGAGAATATATTCACCTTCTCAGATTCTCAGACTTTTTTTCATGTCATAGATTCTAATAACCAGCCTCACAATTTCTGTAAATTGATCTTTTCTGGGATCAACTTGTTTGTCCTTTACCCAGGTGCTGAGAAAGCTCATAGCTTAACTCTGGTGTGATTCTTTTCTCCCAGGAGAAACTCCAGGCAGTCCTCAAGAGGTTAAGGAAGGAGCAGCAGGAAGCTGAGAAGTTGGAAGCTGACATCAGAGAAGAGAGAACTTCCTGGAAGGCAGGAGGGAACTCTTTCTGAGGATTTCTGAGACAGGAATCTTTGTAGGACCTTTGGTCCTAATCCAGGGAGGTCTCCTATTTGTTCCCTGATGTCAAATGAGTCCTGAAGCCACTTCATTAGTTTTCTTCTTTGTACTATCCCTGTCGGGGCTGGGGGCTGGAAAGTGGGCATGTTACAAGTACACAGATAATTGGAATTGAGCACAAGGATGAACTGGATGGTGAGGAAGGCTGCAGAATACTGTGTTCCATTTCTCTTTTCTAATGAAGCTCTGATACTTCTGGTAGAAGACACTGAACAAAGGATCAGGGTTTTCCTCAAGGTTCCAATTGAGAGTGTGGTAATGCAGAAAGTCATGAGTCCAGGACAGTGTCCAGGACAGCTGTCTACAAACCAAGCCTCATGAAAAGATGTGCCAACATCTTTTTGGCATACATAAGACAATGTCTCAGGGTTGGCCTACATAAGACAATCTGAGGTCATCCTTCTAGTAGGCGCTGAAGGAAAAATAATAGGAAAAAAATAGCTTCCCCTAAAATTACTCTCCTCCTTCTACTCCCTGCCTTGTTTGAAATCCATGGAAAATATTTCTTTTCCTGGCTCCTAATTACTTTCACAGGCCCTTGGCCTGTCAGACTCCTTACCTCTCTCCCTTGTCCACCCTGGCAGTATCAGGTACAGACTGAGAGACAAAGGATACAAGCAGAATTTAATCAACTCAGAAGCATCCTCAACAGTGAGGAGCAGAGAGAGCTACAAAGACTGGAAGAAGAGGAGAAGATGACACTGGACAACTTGTCAGAGGCTGAGGATGAGCTAGTTCGGCAGAAACAGTTGGTGAAAGAGCTCATCTCAGAACTGGAGCATCGCGCTCAGTGGTCAACAATGGAGCTGCTGCAGGTAAGAAGAATCACCCAATCAGAGATTCTGGAAACACAGCCTGTTTCCCTTTCTTTTGTGTCCTTGGGTTCTTATCCAGGTGCTGTCACCAAGAGGTTGCTTTGGCCTTGCAGTGTCCTTTGTTATTCATTCCAGATGTCATGGGGATGATTGAATATAAACATTCTAGAAGTATATCCCATTTTTTGTAATTTATGAAGGGAACACATTTGACCTTGGAGAGAAGAGCTATAGTATCCAGTGGCAATCTCTGGGCCCCTGCTGTCTGTGATCTAGTGTTGGACGTTTGTCGGTCTTCTTTTTACTTAGATTAGTCACAGGCAAACACATGCATTTTCAGGTTTAAGACGTGTTCTTTTTTTTTTTTAATTAAAATATGCATATTTATTATTGCCAATATCTCATTAATTTTTTAAAACATTAAATTACATAATATAGAGCCTTTCTGGGATAGAGTTGGGCAAATATGTAGACAGGCACACACAAGCTTGAGTGGGATATGTGAGTGTGTGTGTATGTGTGTTGACTAAGACAGAATGCTGGAATAAATCTATAGAGACTTAATGAAATAACTTGAACTAATGTTAACATTTAAATAATTTTTTTTCTACAAAGTACTTTTTGCTTGACTTTTTGTCTATCTGCTCCCCCTGCCCTTTTTTTTTTTGCTCTATTACCAAATGTTTCTGTTTTAAATTCTGGTACCAAGCAGAGAGGCGATAGATTTTCATTTGTTGGATTATTTCCTTTGTCTCTGGTGCTTACATTTCAGCTTCCTTTTATTCCTCTCAACTTTTGTTTTCTTCTTTTTTTTATTTCATATTACTTTGGAACAGAGGTTCCTAAACATTTTTTTAATGTATTAGAATTACCTACAGTGCTAATAAAGACCTTGCATACTCAGGCCCATTGCAGTAAAACAGGCCCTGAGCCTGAGTATTTTTACCAGGTTCTCTAAGCAATTATAACACAAAGCAAATTTGAGCAAAAAACTGCAATAGGTCTTTTCAACAACTTAGGCTGTTACAACTTGATATCTGCATGCAAAAGAATGAAGTTGAACCCCTACCTCACACTGCATACAAAAATTAACTCAAAGTAGACCAAGAACCTGAATATGACAGCAAAAATTATAAAATTATTAGAAGAAAACATAGATATAAATTATTGTAGCTTTGGACTAGGCAATAGTTTCATAGATATGACATAAAAAGCTGAAGTAATCAAAGAAAAAGTAGATAAATTGGAGTTCATCAAAATTAAAATAGTTTGTGCTACAAAGGACACCATGAAGAAAGTGAAAAAGCAGTTCACAGAGTGAAGAAAAGATTTTCAAATCATATATTTCATAAAATTTAATATACAGTTTACTATCTCTCTCTTACAACTCAAAAATAAAAAGACAAGCAACCCAATTTGAAAATGAATAAAGAACTTGAGTACACATTCCTCCAAGGAAGACGTACAAATGGTCAATAAGCACATGAAAAGATGCTCCACATCATTAATCATCAGGGAAATACAAAATCAAAATCACAGTGAAATACCACTTCACACCTATTAGGATGGATATGATCAAGAAATGGACAATACTAAGTGTTGGGGAAGGTGCAAAGAAATTGAAACCTTCATGAATTGCTGGTAGAGATGTAAAATAGTCAAGCTTCTTTGGAAAACTGCTTGGCAGTTGGTCGAAAACTTAAAGACAGAGTTCCCCTATGTCCCAGCAATTCCATTCCTACATATATAGTATATACCTAGAAGAATTGAAAACATATATCCACATATAAACTTAATACAGAAGTTCATAGCAGCATTGTTCATAATAGTGCAAAAATGGAAACAACTCAAATCTCCTTAACTGATAAATAGAGAAGCAAAATGTGTTATATCCAAACAATGTAGTATTATTTAGCTATAAAAAGGAATGAAGTAATAATACATGTTACAATGTGGATGAACCTTGAAAACATAACGTTAATTGAAAGAAGCAGACACAGTTATGGGTTTTTTTTTTTGTATGATTCCATTTATATGAAAGTCTTTAAATGGCAAATCCATAGAGACAGAAATTATATAGTGATTGCCAGGGCTCTGGGGAAGGATAAATAGGAAGTGATTGCTAATGAGTACACAGTTTCTTTTTGGAGTGATAAAAAATGTTCTGGAATTAAATAGTGTTGATGGTTGCACAACATTGTAAATATACTAAAACCTACTAAATTGTGCACTGTAAAAGGTGAATTTTATGGCATTTGAATTATATCTCAGTAAAAACAAAGGCCCGTTTTTATATCTCCTCCCTAAGCTCTTCACAGCCCTTTCAGTTGGCATCTTCATGAAAGAATTACTGTGTTTATGTCACTTGTTCAGGCATCTTTTCTATTTAATTCAGTTGGAGTTGCTATTTGGTCACTTGTAATAAAAACAATTTTAATAAATCAAAAATTGTAAAATTTGTGGAATTAACATCCCACATCTAGATGTTAGCCTCAAAGAAGGGCAAATGAACAATCAAGGAACTTATTCTTTTACCTAATTAGGGATTTGGCCATGATTAGAGATAAGAGATGATTCAACACATAAATTTTGAAATCAACAGCACCTATGTGTGAACTAAAATTAAGATCAGAAGAGGTCACCTATAGGTAGTGGATAGAGCAGGACTTTTCTACACGTAAGACCATGTCATCTGCAAATAGAGATAGGTTTACTTCTTTCTTTCCAATATAGATGCCTTTTTTTCTTTTCTGTGAGTAACTGTCCTGACTAGAACCTCCAGTACCATGTTAAACAAAAGTAGTGAGAACAGACATCCTTATCTTTTTCCTGAACTTAGGGAAAAAAAGCATTCAGTTTTTCACCATGAAGGATGATGTTAGTTGTGGGTTTTTCGTAGATGCCCTTTATCACACTGAGAAAGCTCCTTTCCATTCCTAGTTTGTTACTATTCCACTTTTGTTTTTATTATGAAAGTCTGTTGAATTTTGTCAAATGCTTTTTTTCATGTTTATTATATCATCATGTGGTTTTTATCTTTTATTCTATTAAAATCATATATTGATTGATTTTCTTGCAGTTCTAGGATAAATTCTATTTGGCTATGATGTATAATCTTTTTGTATCTTTCTGGCTTTGATTTTCTGGTACTTTGTTGAACTTTGTGTCTATATTTGTAAGCGATATTGGCATACTTTTCTTTTCTTGTGATGTCCTTGGATTTATTATCAGGGTCGGATGAGCCTCATGTTATGAGTTAGGAAGTGTTCCCCCCCTTCTATTTTTTTTAAAGAATTTGTGAAGTATTGGCATTATTTCTTTTTAAACCTTTAGCAGAATTCACCAATAAAGCCATCTGCATCTGGACTTTTCTTTGCATGAAGTCTTTGATTTTCAGTTCAGTCTCTTTACATGTCTTAAGTCTATTCATATTTTCTATGAATAGAGTTTCCATATTTTTTAATCAGTATTGGTAGTTTCTGTATTTCTAGGAATTCATTTATTTCATTTAGGTTGTCTAATTTATTGGTATACAATTGTTCATAATCTTTACAATTCTTTTTAATTTCTGTAAGGTCTGTGGTAATGTCCCATTGTTCATTCCTGATTTTTTTCTTGGTGTGTAAAGCCAAAGGTTTATCAATTTTGTTATATTTTCGTATAACTCATTTTTTTATTTCTCTGGTTTCTCTATTGTTTTTCTAGTCTTTCTTTCATTAACCTTGCTCCAATCTTTATACACTTTGATTCATGTTTTCTTTCTTCTTCCTAGGACAGGAGTGGAATCATGAAATGGGATGTATGGGTGGCCAGAAGTGATGCTTTTGTGTTACAAAAAAGGGTTTGTAGCCATTAGAATTATTTGGTGATCAATCAGAATAAAAAATCTCCCAGAGTAGGGAAATTTGGATTTCATATTTTCTTAAATTGGGGTCACAGATGAGGATTTGAGTGCTCCATATTGAGAATGGATCAAATTCCACGGTAGTAAATCTGGTGGTTGAAATTCAGAAAGGATATTAATGATAAGAGTTTTACTGTCAGACTCCTGTGGCTTCACTCATTTACTTGACCTGTCTGCATCTGGCTCTGGATCTTTCATTTCATAGGTGCTTGTGATATCAGAGGGGGCGCTTATCAAGTCCTAAAATAGGGCCTGGGGACAGCTCCTTTATATTTACTTTACTTAGATGGGAATAAAAGAGACCGAATCATTCTACAAGGCTCTCTTTGGATTTCCAAAATTAGACCTGAGCCTCAGGACTTTGACTCTAGTGCCAATAAATAACCTCTTCCTGTTCACACACTTTCAAAGCTGACATGGAAAAGCACAACCCTTGTGTCTAAAGTTGCCAACCCACCTGACAGCATCAAATTCCTTACAAACATATGAAATTCTAACCATTTTTAGGTTAGTGGTTATAACTTCTCCTTTGCTAAACGTTTATAAGTTTTTCCCAGAGAATCTGAAATCTCAAATGTGGACCACACCCCTGGAGTTCAAGCTTTGGTCTAGGGCACAGGTTCATAAGCTTTTCATACAGAGACCCACATCACAGCCATGATCTGTAGCTTCAGTCTTGATTTGCCTGGAAACCCACATCTCTGGCCCCTCCCTGGAAGACCCACTGAGGTGCAGAGTTTTCCACACACCGTATACCATTTTTAGAAGTGACAAAGGCTTTTCCTATGCATTATTTCCATGAGGTATCAAAGGAGAATTTAATTACTCTACTTTTAGACAAAGGAACCGTATTTTCACAAGGTGAAGATATTCTCAAGGTCACACAGAGAGTAAATGGGAAGGTAGACACGAGTACATTTCTTCTAGATCTGGGGTCAGGGCTCTCTACCTTCTCACCTTCTCAGACTCTTCAGGGAAGAGGGTCCAAGTACCTCAATGATGTCAAAGGAGAGAAAGCCAATGGTGTTGGAGGGATGGGCACAGGATAAGAGATGTGGGGAATCACAATTTTTTTCTCATCCTCAGGAGTGAGGTCTGGATGCTGAAAAAGCCAAAAGCTATTTCCAAAAAACTGAAGACTGTATTCCGTGCTCCAGATCTGAGTAGGATGCTGCAATTGTATAGAGGTGAGGAGAGAAGAAGAGGAATGTGGATGTGGGATTCCTGTGGTGTCAGCAAGTAAATTGCATAGCTGATATAGCTTAAACATGAGAATGAAGAGAGGGAGGAGATCAGAGAAGAAGGGATCTTCTGCAATCAAGAGGATGTGCTTATATCTAAGAGAGAATGGCTGAGTATCTGGTTCATTCATTCACCAGTTCACAGCTTCATAGTACTCCTCTCCTCTGCCCCTACTCTAGAGAAGAGATAGGTATAAGTGCTTACTCCTTTGTTTCTAATTAACATCATTGAATCTTTTATTATTTCAGAGCTAACAGATGTCCGATGCTACTGGGGTAAGAAGAAGTTACAGAGTCTTTAAATTGCTGTGTTCTTATCACTTTTGAGAAGTTTGTGGTTTCAGTGAAATCATATGATCTTAGCCTCATATGTCCTCTGCACCTCTCAGCACATATATGTAATACATTTCTCACAACATCACTAGATAACCCTACTCCATGTCTGTCACCTGATCTTATATATATATATATTTTTTTTTTTTCTGCAGTGGACATCACACTGAATCCAGTCAACCTAAATTTGAATCTTATCCTTTCGGAAGATCAAAGACAAGTTTTATCTGTGCCGATTTGGCCTGTTAAGTTTTATAATTATGGTATCCTGGGATCCCAATATTTCTACTCAGGGAAACATTACTGGGAAATAGATGTGTCCAAGAAGACTGCTTGGATCCTGGGGGTATACTGTAGAACACGCATCCACAATGTAAAGTTTGGTGTTGGAAAAGGCACAAATCATAAAAATGTTTACTACAAATACAGACCTATATTTGGCTACTGGGTTATAGGGTTACAGAATAAATTTAAGTATAGTGCATTTGAGGATTCTTCCTCCTCTGATCCTGAGATTTTGACTCTTTCCATGGCTGTGCCTCCCCATCGTGTTGGGGTTTTCCTAGACTATGAGGCAGGCACTGTCTCATTTTTCAATGTCACAAACTATGGGTCACTCATCTACAAGTTCTCTCATTGTTGCTTTTCTCAGCCTGCTTACCCATATTTCAATCCTTCGAACTGCCCAGCCCCCATGACTCTGTGCCCACCGAGCTCCTGAGTTTCTTATTCCTCCACCTACCCCTTGTTTTGAGGCTCATCTCTTGCATCTGAGCTCATCTACCCCATTCAGATCATCTCCTCCTTACAATCTCCCTTTTTTATTTTAGAACTTTTATTCTTCCTTGCGATGTTATGGTGTATTTGGTTTGAGTTAAGAGAGATGCTTATTGTCTCATTTAGTATTTTTTATATTTTCAAAGAGTATATACTTTTTATTTCCTTTGAGTATATACACAGAAGAGAGATTGCTGGGTCATGTGGTAGTTCTATTTTTAATTTCTTTAAGAACCTCCATGCTGTTTTCCACAAAGGCTAAAGAAAGACATCTAATCTCTCCTACAGACAGAGCAGTATTAGCATAACATCCTTGATCTTCCATTTCTCCATATTTCCATTTATCACTGATCTGAAAAGACTTAGTGAAGCCTGTTAGCTACTATCCATGTTATCTGTGATAGTCCGCAGGAACCACCAACATGACCACCACCAATATCAAGTAAGGAGTCTGACTGTGTGTCAGTTTGTTATACAGAAGATCCCAGGTTCATCAAGGAGTTGAGAAGAGAAAAACATAAGCAATGTATATACCCAGTGAAAATTTTATGTAGAGAATGTTTAAGTTCAAACTCTTGTCTCTTATTTTATAATCTGTGTAATGATGAATAAATTCTCGGTTTCTTTTTCCTAAAATAAAAATTGGAATTTAAAACCACACCTAACTCTTAAGGTCATTGTCTAAAACTAAATGTAAAGTACCTATTTAACTGTCTTGTACATAATAATAAACATTTGCTCTCATGATTATGGAAAAGTGTATGCTGTGTTAATGTACTGTGCAAGCTTTGTGCCCTTCAGAAATATAACTGTTGATTCTATTAAAGTCTCATTTTTTAAGTTCCCAGACTGCATTTTCAAGAGCATGCCAGTTCTGGTTTTGTCTTATAGAACTTTTTATACTGAGAGTGGGATTTTTTTTCCTTATTTTTATTATACATATTTAAGGTGTATTACATATTTTGATATACATAAACATAATGAAATGATTACTACAGTCAAGTAAATTAACATATCCATCACTTCATATAATTGCCTTTGTATGTGTGTGGGGAGGGGTAAATGCATCTAAAATGTACTCTTTTAGCATATTTTCAGCATGCAATACGATATTACTAAGTCCTGATGCTGTATATTAGATTTCTAGACATTCATCTGAAATAACTGCATTTTTGTGCACTTTGACCTATATCTCCCCATTTCACATCCCCCAACACACACCCTTGGTAACTAGCATCTACTCTCTATTTCTATGTATTCATTTTTTTTTTTATTCCACATATAAGTGAGATCATGCAGTATTTTTCTTTCCGTGTCTGGCTTACTACACTCTGCATAATGTCCTCCAGATTCATCCATGTTGTCACGAGTGTAAGTATCTTCTTCTCTTTAAAGCTGAATTGTGTGTGTGTGTATGTGTGTGCATGCACCATGATTTCTTTATCCATTCATCCATTGATGGACACGTGAGTTTTTCTGTATCTTGGCTATTGTGAATACTGCTGCAATGAACACAGGGGAACACGTATCCCTAAGGGGGCTGATTTAAGAATGTTTTTGTCCTTTAAACGTTTTTTAAAAATATTTTTGTCTATCGTTTGAGAAATAGGACCCCTATTTCTTAGATTCTAAATATGGCCTGAGATATGTTAACATCACAGATGTTATATGTGTTTGGAAGTTTGCATCACTGGTAATTTTATTTTCAGATGGCCAGTGGTAAGACAATTTGCCTTTTTTTTTTTTTTTTCTAATGAGACAAGGTCTCAATTTGTTCCCTGGGCTAGAGTGCAGTGGCATCGTCATAGCTCTCTGCAACTTCAAACACCTGGGCACAAGGGATCGTCCTGCCTCAGCTTTCTGAGTAGCTGGGCCTATAGATATGCGCCATCACGCCAGACTAACTTTTCTATGTTTAGTAGAGATGGGGTCTCCCTCTTGCTCAGGTTGATCTCAAACTCCTGGCCTCAAACAATCCTCCTGCCTAGGCCTCCCAGAGTGCTAGGATTACAGGCGTGAGCCACCGTGCCCAGCCTGACAATCTGCTTTTTAAGTTCTAAACTGATGTAATAAATTTAGCAAGAACCAAGCTAATTTATGTGATCCAAAAGCTAATATCACCCCCAACACAGATTACTCTTTTCTGTGTAACATTTTGTCACATTCTTAGACATTGGGCTTGAAATGTGTGAGCCTTTTTTATTTGTTCTCCTTTCTCTGTCATACCCTACATTCAATAAATTGTCAAGTCCTGTATTTTCTGCTTCTTTAATGTTTCTTCTGTCTGCAGTCCTTTTTATTTTCCATTCTGACCGTCATCATTTGGATAAAAGGCCTCATTTCCTCTCACCTAAACTCTCACAGCACTTCTACCTCCTTAGCTATGGCCTTTCCCGATTCAAAACCCTTACACAAAGTTGCCGGATTACTTTATAAAAATCTGGTAAATCTCTAACGTTCAGAGATCCTCACTGCATTTCAAATCAGCAGAAAATTCCTGGTGATATTTCCTCAGTGAGGCTCTCTCCTAGTTTTCCAAGCTGATCGTCTAGAATATTCTCTGTGGGAATGTGGGAGCTTTACCTTTTGTGAAGTCTCTCTTGAACCACCAGCCAGGTATGGCTATGCCCCTGCCTGATAAATTCCCCGAGCTTCCTCTAACATTTTATCTTTCTACCTTACTGGGCTGTGTGTTACAGAAACTTTAATTAATGAACTAGATACTATTTACTGAATGTGTATTATCTGGGAGCTGGTCAAGGGCTTGTAATTATGATCTCATCCATTCCTTTGAAAAGAAGGTACAAATGTAGCTTAGAGAGTGGAATTAACCCTGTGCTTCCAAGTAGCGCAGAGGTACCCTGGTCCAGAACCCTGCTCATCTAACTTTGCAGTAGCCTCAGTTACTGCCGTTTGTACGTATGACATCTCTACTCCATCAGATTTGATGTCTCTTTAGGGCGAGGTTCACTCTTACTCACAATTTTATCTTCCATGTCAGGTGCATTATACCTAGCTTTATTCTTTCTGAAAACTATAAAAAGGTATCAATTTAATAAATAGGGAAAAATAACTCTATCAAGATGAAAAAGAAAACAGTCTCTGTGTGATCCCTGCGGTTTGAACTGGATGGGAGGACCTGGATAGGGGACGTATTTTTTATTTTTAATACTGTCCCTTTTCACTGTCAAGGGCCATAGGTATCTTGACCTAAGCATTTTATCTGGGACATGGCAAAGGAAAACTGCACCGTCAAAGCTTTTCCAAGTTCTTGCTGGAGGTGTTAAACCACAGTAGCTGGTTCTTTAGTTAATCACGTGAATGATGCTTTTAGTTTTGATAATAAGAACGAATTGTAGTCTAATCAGGGGAAGTTGAGACAAAGGGAAAATAAATTTGTTCTACAAGATGAAGAGTGCTTTTTTCCCTCTGGTTTATCCCTGGTAGTCTAAAAGATTTAGTAGATGGTGCCCTCACTTAGTGGATAATAGTTATGCAGTATAGTATCATTGGAGGCATATGTTCATAAAAGTACTAAAATATTAGTATATAGGGCGGTCACCCTGGTATGGGATATAGTATTTATACCAAAATCCAAACCTATCTCTTTAAGGATCTTCTTTGAGAACGGAGAAGGCCAGTTGTTTGAACCCAAAAGTGTCATGGCCAACCTGGTTTTTAGTCTCTTGCAGTTAATTTGCTTAAAGAGGCAGAAAGCACAGGTCTCTGCAGACCTTTGCTTATTTACTTGCATGTATTCCATGGTAGGTTCTCTCTCATTCTTTATTAACTAAAGACAAATCTTGGGTCAGGTATTAGAAGGAACAATAGATTAATGAGAAGAGCCTTGGTCTTACCCTAGGGGATGGGATAGGTGTTGAGACTCAGAAAAAAGTTTATGTCCGATGAGAGATTTGATGTGAGAGAGGACCAGGGGACAGTGTCTACTCAGATTTGTGTCAGGGAAAGTCGTTGAAATGTGGCCTGAAAAGTAATAGGGACATAGAAAAGAACTTAAATCAGTTGTATTGCAAGGCCTTATGAAGGAATTTGTATTGCTTATCATTAGCTTTGCCTGAATAGCAAAGTGAGTTCTATTTAATTAAATGAAAGTCTCAATACTCTTATTAGAAAAAAAGAACTACGGCAGCCCCACGCGGTCCCTCCTGTAAAACACGCCAAGCCTCAGTGTCTCAGGCCTGAACAGCATCAGCTACTCCCTGTTAACGAGAATGATAACAGCACGATCATACCCTCAGACCTTATAACATTCATAACTACAGAGTTGTAATTTCACCCTTACAATGACAAATGAGAAATTATAAACATTTAATTTGGAAGGAAATTTAACATATTATTCCCTAAGTCCACTTGGCAAGTGAAAGAGGCAATTAATATAAGCTCATTACATTGCAGCGCGGCATCCCTGCAACCACAGTAGCTGGCTTTTTAAAAATCACAAGTGACAAGTTGAGGTTGAAGAAATGCTGCATTTACAGGCCTTCTGTCAACGCGTAACGTCCCGGGCAATGCATACGGCTGTCTGAGTGTCAAGGCCTATGCCCTCAGACTTCAGGGTGTTGATACATTTGTCTTTCAAATTGGAAACTTCATCTTAAGGCATCCAGAGTTTCTCCGGCTTTATTAAAGCAGCTCCAGAACAAGGGGGAGGAAGTGAGTTTCTCATCCTGGTCGGGGCTCTTGGTCCGTAACTGTGCTTTAGCGCACACTCCCAGTGGGTAAGGATGGAGCGTGAGCTCGGACAGCAGAGTTATGCTGGATCGCCCTGCGGAGACTCTCCATCACAAAGGGTAACACTACTTTATCGATCCCTTCCACACCGTCTCCCACCGTCGTGTTAAGCCTGTGGTGAGTACAACCTTTACAAAATGAGATCTGGAGATAGGACTCACTTTCTAACTTGAACGTGGACTTAAAAAAACGGATAAAAGCGTGTTTTGTAGGAATGGCATGGTGTTGGCATTTCACAGCGTAAATGATAAAAATAAAATCAAAGTCAAGTAACTTAACAGAGGAAAAAAGTCACATTGAGACTTGCACACATGCATATAAAATGGGCCACATTCTTCCATCTAAAGCAGAAATAATTTGACCGTGTTCTGTGAAATGATCTTGCTTCTTCTTGTTACCTTAAGAAAGGCAGCATTGTTAGCATGTATTTTTAGAGATTAGATGCTCATTTGAGTCTCAGACTTTATGAACAGGGAGAATTATTTATGTCAATGAGCATAGGAGAGGTTCTGTACATTTAAATTGAGACAAATAGATTGATTTCCCCAGAAATATTGACAATTTCTAAGCCATTATACTTTGTGATTCTTTTCCCCTTAATAAGACATTCCACTATCATGGAGTTAAACAGAAAAAAGCGTTTTCTGAGAGCTACATGGGAACATGTTTTTAATTGGCACTGTCCTCGTCCTTCCAAGGATAATGGGAAAAAGCTTATACTTCACCGCTTGCATGATTTTTGATTTTACCTTTGTTTGTTACAATGCAGAATTAAGGGGGAAAAATTGGCCATGAGGTACCTCTTAAAAAGGCTTTTCCTTTCATTGTACGTACTAATGGGATGAGAGAGAAGTAAAAGACAGATTTATTTTTATGTTTAATCAAGTCCAATAATTATTGCATTGTGGTTACTGCTTTGAGCGTTACATTTTCAGTAAGTCATTTATCAGTCGCATTCTTTTTTAGTTTATTTTATTTTTTTCTGGAGAGGATTAACTGTTACTGCAGGACTTATGCACTGTACACATTATTTTCCCTTCAGTAAATAAGGCTTATTGATGGCATAGGCTTCCTGAGGGGCCCGCTGAATTTCGGATCATATACTTCTAACTTTTAGTTTTTAGTTCATTTCTTGCCCTGACTTTATGAACAACGTCTATGTGGCTGGTGGAACCAGGGGACAAGAGAAGAAATTCGTAGGTCGGGTGACCAACCTGCCCTGGTTTGTCCTTGACTCCCCCTGTTTTATCACTGACAGTCTTAGGTCCTAGGAAGCTCCTTGGTCCCTGGCAAACCTGGGTGGTTGGTCACCCTGTGACTGGGTCAGTCTTGGAGCTGGAATACCCTGATAGCAGCTTCAGATGGAAAGTTTTAAAATAAAAGATGAACTTTCTCCCAAGTTGGGAAATAAGGAAACAAGAGTGAGACAACAGAGCAGACGTGAAGGATATTCATGGAAAAGCAGGACTTGGGAAAGCCGGAGAAGGAGCTGGCTCATGCCAAGGCTCAGTCCCCTTGGTAACATCTGACCCTGTATCTTCTCTGTGTCCTCCCCACATTCCATCTGCCCTAGCTCTTTTCAGAGTAAGTGCTTGTTCACAAATGCTTTTCTCGCCCTTCTTTTCTCGGCTATTCTTCATTCCCTCTGGGAAAAGAAATTGCCCCAGCCTGACCTTCCCAGTTACCAGTAGGCTAAGTTTTGCTGTCAGAGGGAGGGTTGACCCTTGAACAACACAAGGGTTAGGAGCACCACCGGCCACCAATAGTTGAAAATCTGCATATAACCTTTGACCTCTTCAAAACTTTGCTGATAGCCTGCTGCTGACTGGAAGCCTTACTGATAACACAGATAATTGACTGACACATATTTTGTATGCTATATGCATTGTGTACTGTGTTCTTACAATAAAGGATGCTAAAGAAAAGAAACACAAGAGGATGAGAAAATGTATTTACTATTCATTAAGTGGAAGTGGATTAGCATAAAGGTCTTCATCCTCATCATCTTTACTTTGAGTAGGCTGAGGAAGGGGAGGGTTGGTCTTGATGTCTCAGGGGCAGCAGGTGGGGAGGAAGTTGAGGAGATGAAAGGGGAGACAGGAGGGCAGGCGCACCTGGTGTAACTTCTACTGAAAACCATCTGTGTATATGTGGCCCCGTGCAGTTCAAACCTGTGTTGTTCGAGGACCAACTGTATTTTAATTCCTCAATCCTAGAGTTTCTTTCTTACATAAGGAGAGTCTTCAAACGGATTAGCACAGAGATCGAGTAGGAATAATCATAATCTGGACATGAGCACTGGTTTTCCTAAAAGAGTTTGTAGGAAATTTGGTTACAGAAGCCAGGGTATTTTAGAAGCCATGATAGCAAAAATGCTGACCTGGTTGGCTTGATTTTCCCTGAAATGAGACTATTAACTTTGTTGTAGAAACACATCTCATGGTGACCCTTTACTCCTCTCTGTTCTTTATCATAATTCATTTTCTTCCTCCTTCTTACCCTCCCCCCATTTTTTTTTCCAATCAGCAAAAATGTTTGCATTTTAAAACTCTTTCTTTTCTTGGTTCTCTGGTTTTTCTAGGGAGCAGCTCACTTGTGTGTTTGTGTCTGTGTGTGTGTGTATGTGTGTCTTTTATTGTTCACATATCCCACGTTTAGGTCAACAGAGCCAACAGATGCACTGTTGTGAAAAGCACAAAATATCTAAATGCACCTTTGGCTCCACTTGGGTAAAAGAAATGTTGCATTAAAGAGAAAATATCTAAATGTGTTCCTACTTTTGCATGTAAATGCATTAATGGAAATAGCAAAATTCTATACAGCCAATTCTGTATGTAATAAAAATTGTGAAGTATGTTGGTTTCAGTGGAGTGATGGACAAACATGTTAACGTAATTTTTCATTGTAAAGCAGCGTCTATAACAATATGCAGCTCTTCTGTTTTTATTTTGTTATGAAACTTAAGAAATCTACATCTTACATTTTGCTTGAAATCTTAGATTTTCTTTAGAAGAGATTTGGAATTAAAACTCTTTTCTTTACCTTTCATATCCAGGTATTGTGCCTGAATAGTCCCTGTTTTTTCTACAAAAATGGCAAAGGCATTTGTAAATAGCATGTCTTATTTGAGGTTTCATCCATAACACAAGTTAAATTAGGAAAGATTTTGTAATTTCTAATATCTAATAATCCCTATCAAATTCAGGATGCAGGTGTAATTTGTTTTCCTATCAAAATTTAAATACAGTAGCAAAACATTTCAGGTAAACATTATTTTAACATTTGCTATGTGGATGCTTGGATGGAAAACAGCATTGCTAATGACATTGATTTAAATTAAAAAAATACTTGCAGAGGGGAAGTTCCACTAACATCTATATATTGATAATGATTTTTTTCTAAATCCAATTGAGCGAATGTGAAATTATTTTTCAAATAGGTTGCTACAGCAGTTCAATGCATCCATTAAGCACTAAACAAATGTTTCTTATTTTCTTAAAAGACTTTTGTGGCTATTTTAAAATATACTTTGATCCCAGTTGTATTTTAATTTGGAACATCATTCTGATTTTTTTCTTCCATTTGACACTACGTTATTTTAGCACAAAGATAAAGTGAATTTATTCTTTTTATAATAAAAAATGACTTTAGTCATCTTTCTAAACTTTTCTAAACTTTTTATGTTCTTTATCATTTTTACAACTTTAGAATGTAGCTAAATTTTTAAAAATCCATAAGTTTTAAATTTTCGTTTGCCTTTTTGATCCTACCTCAAAATAAATTGTCAGAGAAGTAACTTCTTGGTTTTGAGTGAAGGCATGGGAATGATGAGAGTTTCTACATAAGCCTACCGATGTCATATGTTTACAACATTTCAGACATATGGTGATCCCTGATTTCGTTCCTTCTCTATTGCTTCTATGAAGAAACCCTCCCAAAATAAAAATGATAATAATAACCTCATGCTATTTTAAGGTCAAAATTATTGTGGGGAGATTTTATGAAATATTTGCATTTCCTATTACTAGGAATGCATTTTAAATATTTACAACTAATTTTAAAAATATTAATGTTGTTTCTAAACTCAAGAAGAGATGCTGACATTTAAGTGTTCCTCTGTTTTTAAAAACAACCTATTTCCCTTGGGTCTTCGTTTCTGTTCTTCTGCCTCTTTCCCACAGATTCAAGCAAGGAAAACTAACATTATTTATGCAATTTAGGCAAGGTTGCATTTAAAGGACCATGATGTTATTTTTCACCACAATTTTCTGTGAATAATCTCTCATTTTAAACCTCACATTCACACAGGTGATGAGAAGTGCAGGTACGGAAGGTCAAGCACGATAATGATGCTGTTTTGATGATATATTCAGTTTCTTTTAACCGATATTTATATTGGTCCTGACTCTACCTCTTCCTTGAAATATATAATTTGTAGGAAGTCATAGCTCCTCAATTGTCTGATGTGCAAATCTGATAGGTACAGTATTTATTAGCAAAACAGATGTTTAAGTCAAGGTTGTCCTCTTAGCAACATATTGTGTTTACATAGGAAAGCACTAACAATATGTTGTTAAACATCAACTTTGTCAACTAAATGATACATCCAATATCTTCCTTGATTTTAATAATTTATGTGGCCACCTTACGATCTTTGAATGTGACTATCGACCCAAAATCAGGCCAGTAAATATTTGTTGAATAAATGAACCATGTTTAGATTTCTTGCTATTTACGGATCCAGCTGTTTGAGTTTCTATTTGGGGACACTCTAACTCGTTCCTCTTCTGAGAGATAAAAGATCAACCAGATTATTTCAAAGATTTCTGCCAGCCCTCAGATTCTACGATTCTGTAACATGTGTATTTTGTATGTAAGTGGCTCGCATGCAAGCCAGTCAACTTGCAAAATCAGCAATACGAACCACCTGAACCATAAAGGAAAAAATGACCACTTGCTGAATTTTTACGACACATTTCAGATATGGATTTCAGAAATGGAAATGCACTAATATAATTAATTTGCTACAACTAGTACAGTAAATTAATTTTAAGTACACATCTAATTTTATACATTAACAGTAATTTTGTAATTTTCTTTTTGACTTATAAAAAAGGACATTTTCTAACATTTATTTTTTTTGCCCAGAAGCACACATCCCTTTGAAACAACTATATCAGAAAAAGTATGTTATTTTAGATCCAGCTTTGGCCACTCAACCTGTGTACACAAAACTCACTCAAAAGAACAGATTACTTGGTGTTTTCAAGAAGAATTATACTAATTTCTGTTGTTGAAAACATAGCCTTTGAAGATATCCAAGAAAATGAATTCTAAGCTCAGAACATATTCTCGAACCAGAAAACCGGGAGGAAAACGTGAGGTGAGGAAGTTTATGTTGTCATAACCCAGAATGGGCCATTTCCTTTCAGCCTTTTTTGCCCTTATTGCAGAAACCAAGGTATGCATTTTTCCAGTGGCAGAGGTTTGTTAAATACAAATGATAGTTAGCATTTATATTGGACCTTATACTAAGGTAGGAAAGCAGCGAAAATATTATTTATAGATAATACATAAACATAATGATGATAATGCGTTTTTGTTTTTATCTTTTGGTTGGGGCATGAAGCAAAGTGGCTCCTTTCTACCATCTTTCAGTACCATGCTGGGGTACTTCGGTAGTAACCATGACCCATTTTCATGGTTCTGGATCAGTGCATGGCTGACCCTTATGTGTATATATTCTAATGAGGTGTTTGAATGCAACGCAACTCTGTGTGTTAGAAGAGCTTCCCCACGCTGACCTACCTGAGACTGTCAACTCAGTTCTTCTTTTTATGTCCTCGTCCCATCTGTGCTTTCCAACATAACCCTAGTCTGTTTTACAGTCCTCAGGTTACCTTCTGGTAACTTCTGCCAAAAGCTAAACTTGGAAAGGCCCAGTTTGTTGTAAAGGTGAGGAATGCAGGACTTAAAGCCCAAACCTGGAATTTCATTTTTATCCTTCTAGATAAGATGCAGCAGAAAACTCTTAACTTTTCCCAGTCTTAGTTTCCTTAACTCTACATTGGAATTAATGACCTAACACAGCTTGGAGGACCAAATAGTGTTGTACATATAAAAGAACTTATATATTTTAAAATTTTTTGAGCCTGCACATCCAGCACTAAAAAACTTAAACGTGCTTTCTATATGTATATTTACATATAAACTAACTTATGTATAACTGTACTAAAACAACATGCACACCATTAAATAAAAATGATTATTTTTCTCAAAAACAAGATAAATAACAATGAGTGGTAGTTTTCATGTTCTCTTGCCTCTACCCAAGTGAATTTTCTTGTTTCCTTAACCTGAGCCACATGGCTCACTTTGGAGATCATTGCTTTACATAATTTGCAATATGCAAGGTATAATTGGTGTAGTCATTACTAGTTTGGCATAGCTGTAGACTGGATTATGTACAGTGGAATAACTGTATGTCCACTTCTTTGGTGCTCTGAACAGAGTTCAAAGCACAGTTTCCGCTGGTGGGTCATTATGGTAATGTCAGAGCAATCAAAAGGGATTCCAGGACCTTTTGCATTTTTATACAATCTGAAGAATATTAAAAGTCTTTAGTCCTTTGTAAAAATAATATCTGACATTTGTATATAGTGCCCAACAGTCTGCAAATGTCTTTCAGACACTTTAACTCATTGAATCCTCCCAATCTGCCTATCAGCTGGGTACATGCAACATATTCATTTTGTAGACAAGGAAATGAAGCATCTTCACTTTATGAAATAGCTTCTGGCTTTAGTACCCATGAAAATATACTTTCCTGGCATCTCATTGCCTTACTTTTTACCCCCATTCATCACTGAAACTTTCAGAAATAGGGATCATAACCTGTTGACTTTGTTACAATGATACCAAATCGAGTAAAGCAATATATTTCCTTTTGCGGCCTCTCTATTTCCTTTTCCTCCTCTGATGTGGATAATTTTGTGGACTGGACTGAGGGATGCCCAGAAAGCTGATAAAACATTATTTCTGTGTGTATCTATAAGAGTGTTCTGAAAGAGATTACTGTTTAAATCAGTAGACTAAAATTGTGCTCATCAATGTTGGTGGGCATCGTCTAATCCTTTGCAGCCATGAATAGAATAAAAAAAGGTAGAGGAAGGCCAAACTGACTCTCTCTTCTTGAGCTGGGACATCCATCTTCTCCTGGCCTCAGATATTAGAGCTTCTCAATGCAGAACTCATACCAGTACCCACTCCCTACCCACATCCTTACCCTGTTCTCAGGCCTCCAGACTCCAGCTGAATTACCACTAGCTTTCCTGGGCCTCCAGCTTGCAGAGGGCAGATGGCAGGACTTCTTGGCCTTTATAATCACATGAGACAATTCCCATAATAAATCTGTCTATATCTATCCATCTACCTACCTACCTACCTACGTACCTACCTACCTACTTATCTATCTATCATCTATCTATCTGGCTTTATCCAGTTGGTTCCATTTCTCTCGGGAACCCTGACTAATATACCCTCCTTTCAGTGATACATGACTGAAGCTTTGGAGAGAGATGGGCAATAATTAGGGCCTTTTTTTTTTTGCTCACTATAGCTCATTGAACACACCAGTTTCCCTTCTGCATCTTGAAGCTAAGAATTTAGTTGATTTGGGGGATTTTAAGGTGCTAGTGTAATATTATAAATGACCAAAATAAAGTATATTATGTATATCTTCTACAGTGATTCTCATCCTTGAATAAAATTCCTGAGTAAATTTTTTCTTGTGAAAAATAAGAGATTGACTAGATTATTTCAAGGATTTTTGCCAGCCCTCAGATTCTGTGATTCTGTACCATGTGGATTTTATATGTAATTGGTTCACATGAAGGTCAGCCGGTATTCTAGATGTGTAAATACTTGTATGTTTTTGGAGTGAGGAGTTTATATGTTTTACCAGATTCTCAAAAGCATCTGTAACCCACAAGCCTCACTGTCTTAGATTTCAGGTTCTTTCATGAGATTCCTATCTATTCAGTCCCATATAAGCTTTATGATGTAGATCCACCCAAAGGTCATGCGTGGACTAGAGAATCATTTGGCTCCGTTTCTTGAAGATCATTTATTGGCTACAGTTCCTTAGAAAAATGACATGTTTTCAGATTAACCATAAGCCTCCAGGCTCCTTTCGTGGCCCTCAGAAACCTTTGGTAGATCTTTAAAGGGACAGGAGACAAAGCCTCTCTCACTCCAGAGTTGAGGGTTTTGTTATCATAATAACTGTGTTCTCACCTAAGCTTTCTACACACAAAACTGCTACCTGCTGTTCCCACCAAAACCACACTGACTCCTCTGAATATCTGCAGGTCCCTTTGGTGATGGCAGGGGAACTTTTTAGCAGAACATTGATGATATCTGGCTTTTTTCCTACTTTATGGTTTAGGGCATTTATAATTTAGGGTAAGAGGATAAAGACATTTAACAGAGTGCAATTCAGCAAATGGCCCAGAGTGTGGCTTTTATGATTACAAGTTCAATCGACCCTTTTAAAGATTTACCTTTTTTCCCCTCCCTGAATTTCACTTTGAAAGTTTAAATACTCACTAAACTATTTCAACAGAGATAGAGAAAATAAAACAAAACAATAAAAAAGAGCATATTAGGCATAAGTTAATATAGATGTATTGCTTGACATACTCTGTGTTTGAAAGATGTGCTTTTGACCTCTGACACCTAGGCTTAAATTGGAGTTTGGGGGTGAAAAACTGGCAAAGGGGTGAAGGAAATGATTTCTAGTGTAAAACAGATAAAACAAAAGCTACTCTCCTCCCCGTCTCCCTTTTGGCGAGGCTTGCTGAGGCAAAGAAAGAATTAGGTATTAGAACAAATGAAACTGTGAAAATGGGTCGGAATTAAAGCACGCCTAGAGGAGTTTAGCGAGCTTCCCTTTGGGAGACCAAATTTGGAAACAGCCCTTGGGACAATGAGTAGTTCGGCTTCTCTGTCAGTCACCGCAGAAAGCGTGGGTCTTCACAGACTGTTGAGTGGAATGTGGGGCATAGCAATGCGTCCTATATGGGGAAATAACCAGAATAAAAAAGAAACGTAAAATCCAAATTGATGACTTGACTCTGGGCTAGAGATTAAGTTACAGAATTAAACAGATTGTGACTAGAAAGTCCAGTCACGTGAATAGGAATTGCAGTGGGGAACAGAAGCCACAAAGACGGGCCAGCCTGCATCACAAAGGCATTGCGTCCTTAGAAGGTTGAGTGTCAGTCTCATTCTAGTGTATCAAGTCACGTTCGAAGAATTTACCATACATCGCCTGCTCATCAAATCCTTCCTGGTGGTGGTGGTGTTGTAATGTGAATATCTCCCATTCACCACCATGTCTTCAAATGCTTAGCTGTCATTAAATTGGGCTTTCTTAATCTCCGATTCCTAAGCAGGTGAGCCCAGAGATGCTGTCACAGTTTGTCTCTGTTTTTAAGCAGTCGTATGAGAATGGTTCTAATGCTTTGATGCCTCAATTCCGGCAAATGTCAAAATGCTATACCAGCATATATCTCAGATGTTTTGTGAGAACCCACTATTCTCAGTTAAATGTTTTCCGATTTAACAAACAGGGCGTAATTCATGACTTACCTTTTAAGAATCGATGGCCAAAGAGAAGACTGACAATGGATAATGCTGGTCCTCAAAGGGCTGCCCTCTCTTTGCTGATTAAGGACATTGGCCAAAACAGTAATCCCTCATGTCTCTCGTTAGGGACACCAATGCTAGGTATGTTTCAAGATATTAGCATTGTATTAGATATTTTAAGATACTGCATTTGTATGAGACATTTGGAGGTCTTGCATCCTTAGCTTTACATGATAGATGTTAGGGCCCCAAACTTTTCTCCAAATTAACCAAAAAAGTGAGATTTGGGGTCTAGAGGGCATTTGCTTTTGTCGCTGCTGAGCCTGAAGGTAAGAAGCCACAGCTGATTGTTACCTGGGCTCCCTCTCCACTGTATTAAGTGACTGTACAGTCCGATCAGCATTAGCTGTTTCGACCTCCTTCCCGTCTCCTTCTCTTTTCAGCTGATGTAAGTTGAATTGAAAAGTTAGCAGCAGTGCATTTCTTATTCAATCTGTTCTCCTGGGAACCTGGTTGTTTTGAATTCACAACCATTTCCCGCCCTCCATCCCATTATAAAGGGGGAAGAGAATTGCCGCTGCTCTAATTTTCCAAGAACAGGTGAAATACATCCTGTCGTGAATAAAACACCCCAAGCCATAACTTTTGAGGCTATTTCACATTTCTCCCCCTGGCAGAGGCTGTTGTGTTTTGTTACAGCAGCGTGAGGAGTTGTTATTAGAGTGTTATGGAAACCAGGTGTTAGAGCTGATTAGTCACTAATCTTCCATCTCTGGGAGCTTGGCTTCAATCTTCTCTTCATCAGAATCATTCTGTTGCGTTAATTTATTCATCTTGGCTCTAAGAACCTTGTCAAATCAACATGGTGGTCTCTGCTGGGTTCCTAATGCACTATAGCCCAGATCACAAACCTACTATATGACACATAATTCAGGATAATTGGCAGTCAGTGCTCAAACGGCCCTGTGATTAAATGGGTATGGAGATTGAAATAGCCTCTCACCTATTAGAAGGCAGTCTCGCTAGGCCGATGCAGTTCTTCAGCGCGGGCTACTGCTGGAAAGAGCTGCGTTACTTTTCTAGCTTTATGTGGTTTGTGATTGATGAGATAGCACTTCTTTTTCCTCTTAATATTTTACCTCTCAAAACACAAAATGAGCCACTTAAATTTATATTTCCTTTTTTAGACTCCATCTCAAGTCTTCATTAGTAAATCTTAATGACTGCTAAAATTATAGGAAACCTTTCACTTAGTAGAAAAGGGAAAGAAACCATGTCTTTTTTCTTTTTAAGCTGCTTTTGCGAGCAGCTCACTTTTGACAACTGTTTATAAGACCATCAAGGAAAGAGTTTGAGAAGCGTTTTAATTTTTGGCGAGTAATATGACCAGTTCTGTGTGTCTCGAAACAATCGTTTCCGATGAAAAGAATTCAGCTCAACCACAAGGAATCTTTAGGTGGTAGTGAAAGCAGTGTTTACATTCACCCTGAACATTGTTTCTTATGTAGGTTTGGTTTTTAAAGTTACAAGAATACTATATGATTGAAAATTTGGAAGACAGAGACAAACAAGATGATAAAAATCATCTGTGATATCTCGCTGGGCAGGGAGAAATTATTTGGCATATTTCTTTCCATGGCTTTTGTACATTTTGCACATTTTTTGTACGTTTTTGTGGATTAGATTGTGAGTGACCCAAAGACCCATGGTATTTTTGTTCTGCTGAGATTCATTTAATTGCTTTTTAATTTCAACACGCTTTTGTGTTATCATTTACTCATCTTCATGTATGCAATAATTCACATCTATAAAAAGTTTATTTGAATCATCCCTTCCCTGCCCCCCAAAAATGACCACAGGAAAAGAGACACTTGAGATGGAAGGGACACTAGAGTCAAACAGTCAAAAAACTAACTAAATAAACTGATGATTACGAGCCAGAGAACTACTCTATAAACTACTGTCATTTATAGAATCACTCATGGTCTGAAGGAGACTTTAAGTTTTCCATTTATATTTGCTACATACTGTGGGAGGAAAGTATCTGCAGTTGTAATATTTGTGAATTTGGTTTCCCAAAGGCACAGAATACAATTAGGGATCCAATTTATTCTTTCAGAGTTTGTAGCAGTTTTTGGAATTTAATGTTATAATTTGCACACTCCCAAGTCACAGCAACCTAAAGTAGTAGTATTATAAGTGTATAAATATGATTATATTTTATATGTACCAAAATTTAAATACTAAGTTTCCTGTTTTGGAGCGTATTTCTTTCTTTTTTTTTTTTTTCACTGTTAAAAATAATATCATACTAGTACATTGGGATGTAACTTTTCATTAAAGATTTAAGTTATTTGCTTAGCGTAAATTTTCTGAATTAGAATTTATTGAGACCTATTGATCGGATAAAAGTCTAAAATTAAAAGTAAATTATTTGAGATAAACTCAGAAAACTTCCCATATGGCACCCCCAATTCAATTTCCATCTAAATTCTTCAAAGCAGATTGTCTTTGAATTGCTTATATTTACATGATGGCCACATCTTTTGTTCCTTTTTTGCTGGTTAAACTGGAACATTTCTCTTAATAATGTCCCAAATCTTGGAGTTGGAGTGCCCAGCCCTCCACTGATGAGGGTATAATGAGTACGAATGAACATAATGACAGTTTCCCCAATCTAACGCATACATTCTGTAATTTAGGGTTCTTCACGTGTGGCATGAGGGTCTCAAGAATGAAAAAATACTTCCCAGAACAGGACCAGGGTTGATCCGGAAAACTATAGCTCCTTTGAAGGTTAAGTTCCTCTCCATCTCTCCACGAAGCACCCTATCCCCTCTCCCTGTGCCCCACTGAGATCTGAGTGACGACAAACGTGTAGCGAAAGAAAAAGGAGATCAGTGGGAGGGAAAATTTAAAGTTCTTGTATGTTTTGAGTTTTGAAAATCTCTGCGAAAGCCTTTCCCATTGGGCCAAGCTGGAGTCTGTATTTTGCTCGATCCTCATGGTGTGCTGTAAAGCAGGTAGGTGCCTAGTAACATCTGTAAGGGTTTATCCAGGTACTTTCTCTTTCCCCCTTGTTACTCTACCCTAAGTTTCTAAGGACTGTGACATTAGGGGCAGAGGGAGCCAAGGAGCCATAATGCAATTTCTAGGTCAAGTGTTTTTAAGGCCTGCTGCCTTTCTCCTTTCTCCACTCTTCTCTCTGCACTCTTGGCAGCAGTGTTTGGGAGGGCCTCTTTCCCGAGCTCATGCCAACCTGGACGCATTCATTGTTTGAAAATTGCTAATTAAGCAGGTGGGCAACCTACTTCCTTTATATTATTATTAGAAACTTGATGATTTTTGCATGAGCTTATTAACCCCTTGTGAAATATGGGTTGCTTTCTTTTTGTTTATTCACGTATAGATGTGCTTACGTGACTTTTATTACCTTTTGTTGCATAATTGATAAATATTTTCCTGATTGATTTTTTTGTTTATTGTGTGTTTCAAACACATGAATACATAAGTAAATGGTGCTGGAACAATTGGTTTATCCTTTGGAAAAAAGAAACTTAGATATTAATACACATACATGTCTGTCAGGAAAAGAAACTCTAGGAAGGCTATAAAAAACTCAATAGGGTAATATTATACCTGAGAATATATAGAAATATAATATGTTACATATACATATTATTCACAAAATAACATTTCATTCACCAAATAACATATGTTATCGAATAATATGTATGTTATTTTGTGAATGGAATGAGTTGAATGATTAACTGAAAACTCTATTTCTGATCATTCCCAGAATACTTTGTTTGGTGGCCCATTTCTTTCTTACGGACAGCCATCCATGCACTGCCCTGTGTACTTGGAGTAGGTAAATTTCTCAGAGAGCCACCAAGATCCCCACCCCCGTGCATACACACCATGTATAATCCTTTCCCTTTGAGTGTGGGTAAGTTTTATGAGCACCATCGTATGAATTTTCTTTTCAGCCTTCCTTAGAAGGAAAGCATGCAGATTAGTAACAGGAAGAAATGATTGTCTTGGTACTGGGGAAAGGAGTGTAGGTGGGTTCTATACAGCATAGGGAAAGTAGGCAAAGAGCAAGACAGGGCATCTTTGCACAAGATGATGTGATACTCTGAAAGAAGTCCCCGGATGAGAGTGATCTATTTATTTCAAGAACTTGAAAATGCATTCCCCATGGGATCAGACAGGCAATTTGTTTAGGTGTGCATATAATACTTTGAAGACATAGACTGAAAACTTGTTAAAGATTCTCTTAACTCTCTAATACTATTTAAGTCCTAATTCTTTCACAAAGAAATACCACGACAATGTAGCAGGGACAGGGAAGGTGATCTTGCTGACATACTGACATGTCACCAGATCCATTAGCAACTTTCCTATGTGACTTCACAGTATTGAAAGGAATAATCTTATTCTCAAGGAAAATTCCTTAGCGAGTCTCAATGCTAACAATGGATAATACTTTTTATATAAATATCCTTCAAAGCTACTCTAGGCATAGCAAGCTGGTACTCACTAGTCCACCTCCTTCCTCTCACCCTAGTATAGACAGGACCCATCCAACCATGATGGCTTTTCTGCTAAGTCCAGGTTGCAGCACCCGAATCCATTCCGCACAGTGATCCACAAAGCTACAACCAGTGGATTGATGTTAGCAAAAGACATGACAACTTTTTTTTCTATTCTTGTGTCTCAACTTACTCTATATGTGAAGAAACTGAGAACTAAATAGGATAAGAAAATACCTTAAGTGCTCATAGCTAAGCAGAGGCACAGCAAGGCGCAGAAACCGATTCTCCAGGGTGCTAGAGTAACACACGCTTCTGAGAGCCAAACTCACGAAAAGTATTAAGTCCTTCCCATCACTGAGATAGAATCATGAAGATGGAACTCAGTTCTCTCCTGCTGGTTTTGACCATATTCACATGGCTGAGAAATCCCAGTGCATTAACCTTTTGTTGAGATGCAATAGGGAAAATGACTTTTGATTCTCTGGTTTATATAAATGTGGAGCTTTATTTATGAAGGTGGTGGATGATGACGTTCTTTCTACCAATCTGACATTATGGGAGATTGAGGAAAGAAAGACAAAAAAAATATTGCAGGGCATAAATAACTACAGTGGGCGTGAGGAGGAAGGCAGCAAAGGAGTCCCACGGTCTACATGGGATCTGTTTCCCCTTCCGAGCAGGAGTCGGTATCAGTCACGGAAACCACCTGCATTGGAATCTGTCTTGCTACCTCAGTACAGAGCTACAGACTGAACACATTTCCCTCAAAGGGGAAGATCCTGCTGATGGGGAGGAGGGGGCAGGGAGGAGTGTAGAAAACATCTAATATATCTTGTTCACAAAAAGTGTCATCTTAGTGTCAGTTCCTATTTCTTTTAAATCCATTAAGACTTAAACACCGCAGTTGTAGTCAGGAAAGACAGACATCGTTATACACATTTGTTCTTGACACCTCGGGGTACTTTTTCAGCATTGCGCTCTTGGGAAATCACTGTAGGTGTGCAGTTCCTGCGACTGTTAAGTGGAAGTGTGAATCTGATTCCCTGTGTACACGGGGGAAACTTAGGCAGAGGATATCTGTGTTTTCTTAAGCGTTTCAGCTCACTGTAAGTGGAGCCTTTCCTTTGTACACAGCCTGGGGAATCTGTCAGTTTGTATCCGACAGAAGGTTGGGCGGGGTGGGGAGGAGCATTCTTCTCAACAGATAGGATGGCTTCTGTATTTTCACATGCAAGTTCCTCCAGCCCCGGTAAGAGCCAGAGGCCCAGGGGAGGGGTAGCTCTATGTGGGTGCAGGTTTAAATTTGAAGTTCATACTGTCATTTGAGCCTATTACTGTTTCTACTTGAGGTGTTATAGAATATGAGATCTATAAAAATACTTTTTGATCTTGTCGGTCAGCTTTTGATGACAACAGTGACAATGAAGATGGTGACAATAATGATAATAACTACCATTTACCGAGTGCCCACTATGTTCAAAGTGCATTTCAAGGAGCTTCGCAGATAAGTTTATTTAGAGTTTATGTGACAGAAATTGGGCAATGTACTTTACAGACACCATTCATTGTCCCAGCAATCAGTATTTTTATTTTTTTTTAGATGAGGAATCTGAGACTCTCAAAGGCGAGGCACTTTGCCCAAGATTACCGGCAAAGCCCGCAGCCAGACATGGGTCTGTCTTATCTTAAGCCCAGGTTCTTTGCATGACATCTCCAGATAAGACTAAATCACTGTGAAGGACACCTTACTGCCATTGGGCCAAAAGAGAAGCTTATACTAGGTGTGACTCTCCCTGGTAATGCGGCCATCACTGTTTGCTGAAGTCGGGCACAGGATGCCAATATCATGGGAAAAGTCACTTCCCTGGTGATCTCTCAAACCGTTATGTACCAGAGTTACGTTAGAGAACATAGCGGACTCATTTGCTTCACAACCATTCAACTCATCAAAAATAATGGAAGATGACACACGAGACAAAATGCCTTCTTTCTTTCCAAAGTCTCTGAATTTCGTCTAGTTCTACATGACCCACTTTAGGCAAGATTTCCACTAATGAACACATAAGCCAGTTTCTGATTTCTGAATGTACATTAAAGCTCATCTAATGCAAAATTAACCTATCTTTATTACTGGAACTGTAGACTATTAAGGTAGCATGCAGAGTTACAGAATTATGCATTTGGAAGAGATTTTCATGTGAGGCACCTGTGACTTTATGAAAGCTGTTCCCCTTCTGAAATTGGGTTTTGAGTCAGGGATTAATGACAGTGAGAAGGAACAGGGAGTTGGGACAGGGTGCAGTTTTGAAGGTCACACACTCTAACTTTTGGTCCCTGGACAAACCCAGTTTAGCAGGGATTATTATCCCTAGGAGGTATTGACATTTGCAACACAAAGTGTAAAAATAGTAAACGCTCCATAAATGTTAGCTGTGATAAGCACTTCCTTCGAAATTTCTCATTAATCCTCACAAAACCTCTGAAAGATGGATGCTATTCTATGGATGACGACACTGAGCTTAAGCCCTTGGTTCTAAATCATAGAGCTATTTACTAACAAAGCAAGGAGTGAAATATGTTAGCTGCTAAACATTGCGTTTTAACTACCATGCTGTACCTTATCACTTATTTCCTAAGGGGTTTAACTATTGTAAAGAGTACTGGCTAGTCCAAGTGAGTTTATGATATATTTATACTAATCCATGCAATTATAAAAATAGAATAACCACCAAGAGCAGCTAGTGAGATGTGTGGAGGAAGGCAGTAAAGAATCTCAGTGGGGGAAAGTGCCCCCACCACCAAAGAGCTCTGTGATCTGAGTTCCTAGAATTGATTTATTAGCCATGTCCTTGTGCTAACATTTGCATTTTAAGGGGGAATTTGCGTGTCTTATCTGGGAGTGGTGACATATTAAGCTATTATCAGCTATTAATAGCTTAAATTAATGTGTCCAATTTGTACTCAAGTCACCTACAAGAGACCTGAGAGAATGGGTCTTTCAAACAAAAAAGGTGAAAGCTTTTATTGAGCACATATTATGGATCAGGAGCAAAGGTAGATTAGGGATCCACAAATTTTTTCTGTAAAATTTCTGTGAAACATCTTAGTTTATGTGAGCAATATGGTCGCTATTACAACCATTCCACTGAAGTTTATAGCATGAAAGCAGCTATAGACAATATATAAGTGAGTGATGTGTTTTAATAAAACTCTCAAATGTGAATTTTAAAATAAAACATCTATTTTAAAATAGAACTTATTGGATGTGTTCCAACAAAACTTTAGTTACAAAGTCAGGCTGCAGGTCTATTTTTGATAAATGAGAGTTGCTATTATTAATGTTATCATTATTATCATTTTATAAAAGAATGGATATTTAAATACTAAAAAATAAGAAAGATTACCTAAAACAAAAAAAGACAACTCTTTAAATTAAATAAGGAATAAATTTAACTTCATAAAAGACTCTTTATGTTTTATTTTTCTTAGTTTTCTACAGCCTGATCTGTACTCTGTATTTGGAGACCAATTTTTTTATCATTTAAATTTTTTTATTGTTAAAAAGTTGAAATATATTCAAAATAAATAGAATAGTATAATGAAGCCCCATATAATTATTATCTAACTTCAGTAATCACAGTTATGTGTTACTTAACAATAGGGACACATTCTGAGAAATGCAGTGTTAGGCTGATTTTGTTGTTATGCACACATCACAGAGTGTACTTACACAAACCTAAGTGGCAGAGCCTGCTACACTCCTAGGCTATATGGTGTGGCCTATTGCTCCTATGCTACAAGCCTTTACATGATGTAAAGATAAAGTTTTATCATCTTATGGGATGACTGACCGTCCTATATGTAGTCTGTCATTGATCAAAACGTCATTATGGGGCATATTATTGTATTAACATTCTCCTGTATCATCTAAACCTTCACCCACTCTGCCTCCCTTGCACACAATTGTTATTACTCATTTACAGCTCTTAGTGTAAAATTTATATGTATATGTAAGTGCATAAATCTTAACTGTGAAATTTTGACCAATCTATAGTCAGCCCTCCATATTCCTGGGTTCGCATCCATGGATTCAGCTAACCCAGATCAAAAATATTCAGAAAGAAAAAAACAATAAAATAACAAAAATACAAATAAAAAATGCAGTGGAACGACTATTTACATAGCATTTACATTGTACTACATATTATAAGTAATCTAAAAGTGATCAAAATATACCAAGGTTATATGCAAATACTGTATTACTTTATATAAAGGACTTGAGCATCTGAAGATTTTTGTGTGGTGGTCCTAGAACAAATCCCTGGTGAAAAACGAGGGACGACTCTGTATAACCGACTATCTAACTCACGCTCCTCTTATGCCTACAGTATGTCTTACCATATAATTCATGAGGTGGTTCATTGATTCTGGGATCCTGAATGCCAAGATTGGCAGTGAATTCAGCTGGACCTGACTTGGAGTCACTGAGAAGTGGCGCAATTGCTTCATTTTATACTGTTCTACGAGAGATAGACATTATTATGACTATTTTCCCTAGTGATCTTTGTAAAAGGATCATATGTAAATTCACAGAGATTAAGTAACCTGACAGGGCCACACAGTTAATAAGTGGCAAAGCCAGGGCTCCAACCCACAGCTGTCTCACTGCGAAGCAGTCTCCTTCTGCAGCATGTCTTGCTACAAGTCAGAGGTAGGTTTCCATGGATTGCTGATGGTGACAGCGTAGGCCAGATGAAGGAACTCACCTAATCCATATCACTTCTTCTTGGAACAGAGCCTATCACATAGTATTTGCTCAATCAACATTTGTTAAAAAGAATGAGGGTGGGGACAGTCTTTGGAGCCACAGAAATTGGATTGTAAGGGTTTAGGGCCTTCTTTATACTTTTGCGTGGGACTGGCAGACCTCAATATATTGAATATTTGTGAGCAAAACCTGTTCTTCACTGTAAACTGTACCCTGCTACCCAGCCAGTATAGAACATCGGATTATGAACAAGAACAATGAATAAACTGTGTCCTGGGACTTCTCTGGCAACTAATTCAGTACTGTGCACACCATAAGAACAAACACATATTTTTACATGTATTACATGAATCGGGCAGCCTCAACTCCATCATCTGGACATTTTTAAAGCAGTGGCATTAGCTTGGACATACTCTAGGTCCTCTTTTCGTATTCTGTGTTATAAAATGTACTCATTTCTTCCTGGAGTATGAGATATTTATGTATCTCATATATGCATATATACATATGTATCTCATATAATATATGCGTACATATATATTTTATCCTATATATGCATACATATATATCTCATATGTCGCATACATATATATCTCATATTCAGATATATACATGCATATATACATATATATGTGGAGAAAAAGAGAGATAAAAGGTAGGAAAAGGAGGGAGAAAGGAAGAAAGAAAAGAATCAAAGGAGACAGACTTGACGTAGTCTAAGAAGGGCATTATTTGTATTGGAATAGTACCAGATAATTTAAATCATGGAGCTAATCTCCACCAGAGACTGCAGTTTGAACTGCACAGGGACAGAGCAGGTAGCATGAACAGGATGAGAGCCGAGTGAGGATGTAGGAAACCACAGAACACTGGAGTTCTGTAAAGGGGACAGTCATTCCTCAATTCCTGTCAATTTCACAAGGCCCGAGAGTGCTACCTAACTTTTTAGTAAGAAACCAGATATCTAGAGGTCTGTATGAAATATACTGCTTCCTGAAAGTTGGTCACTAATATATGTTTCCAAAAGCGCATGCATTTGTATACAGTTCACAAGCTCAGCTTTAGGCTTGGCAAAGAAGGTCAAGGCTTGAGCAGCCAGCTCACAACTTCTGATCTAGCTGTGACCCCTCTTCTTCCTTTCTCCATTTCATTTTCACTCAGAAAACAGAATGGTGAAAAATGGCTCACAGGAAGACACAAAGTGAAGAGGTGGCTGAGTGAGGACTAGAACCTAGAGGACATATTCCCTTTAAAAACAAAAAAGCAAGTTCTTGGTAAATAAAGATTGCCGAAAGAGAGCAGGGAGCAGATCTGAAACATCTTACTCTGTTTCCCTCACTTTGCAAGAAAGATCGTCCCCAAATTTCAAATAGGTGGGGATGGGACGTGACTCCCTATCCGGTCCCAGCTGTGTCATTGATCATCCGCCACTACTCTTGTAGCACACACAGTTGAATTGCTTTTCCCTGAGGGAAGCAATGCCTCCAGGTGTGCTAATAATAAAATTAATAGCTTAGAGAAACAGCTTGCTACAGCAACAGCAGCGGGGGAAAGGCAGGATCGATTTCAGTGTTTAACTGTCCTAATTCCAGAGTGTATACCCCACCTCAGCCCCTGGTGAGCCGTGCTCGGTCTCACGGTTAATCAATAGATGCCTGATTTAAAACAAAGAACCAGTTTCAAGATTAGAAGTCTTTGTGAATAAGAAGATGTATGGTAAAGCTGCCAAAACTCTTCAATTCCCATCCTAACGCTGCAACTCCAAGGGCAGTCACCAGCTGATATGAAAGGGAAAAAAAGTCGCGAGCGTTGTATCCCCTTCTGCCTATGAACAAAAGACGAAAACTATCTAGGCGCCACTACTGCTGATGGCATCCCATAAATAAGAATTTATTGAGTTACTCTGTGTTTAAAGGACTGTGAACATAAAGATGTGTGAATACTTTCAGTTGCATGGAGAGTAATATGTTTCTGCTCTAATCGGCCTGCGATCTTGTGGTTCAATTTATACCTTCTTGTAGCTGGCGTTCTCTTCTTTTCCCTGAAGGGAAGGATCAAATTCACGGTCAACTTCTTGGCCACTGTTCCAGTTACCACAATCCACTGAGTTTCCCAGGTCCAGCGCCTTCAGATGCCTTTGAATTCCATGTTCCTCAGTCTCCTCTCATTCACCAAATCTGCCTTCCACCCACATGACTCTTCCATTTCCAGGGTTGCAGCTGCAGTGAGTGCCCACCTGCTTGTGTAATCTTTCTCTGCATCTGCTATTAGTTCTACTGGCCTGAATCTTCCAGGCAGTGTCATTTCTCTCACTTTACATTTTCTACTTTTTTTGAAAGAAACTCACCGGGGCATAGGAAGGAGTCTCTTACTTCCTTTTCACATGCTCCTCAACTGGCTCTCAAATAAGCCCTTAAGTCATAATTTGAGCTTCTAGAAAGAAGAAACTACAATTTTTTTCTCATGCCTTTAGTATTTTAAATGCAGATGAAATGTTTTGTTTTTTCTTAGGCAGCTCTAAAAATAGCCCTGTCCCTACTTTGTCTATGGTGTATTAATGCTATTTGAGTTGAGGTATCAATTCCTTTCCATAGTACCAACGCTGAGTAAGAAGGGGGTAGAGTCTGGTACTTTGGGGTGCTCCTTTCCAAGGCTGGCAGACATCAAGCCCCGTTTTCCACACTACCCACTGCCTCCCATGATGACGAGCCAACCAAAGACGAGGACTGAACCTTTTTTTGCTAATTCAAAGAGAGTAAAGCAGAAATGCCTTCCCCCTTTGGGCGTGCGTGCATGTGTGCGTGCGAGTGCGTGTGTGTGAGCTCCCCAAGGGCAAAGCATTTAATTTGAAACAAAATTTAGTTTGGTTGGGTTTTTTTCCTTTCATATTTATTTTACGGTCAGGGTGAGAGTTGATTCCCACGGAGTCCCCTTTTCATTTTTCCAGCATGAGAGACACTCCATGTTAGTTCAGTCTGAGCAAGGCCTTGCACTTTTCAGCTAGTCCTTGTTTTGGTCACCATTTTACTGCATGAAGTTCTACGTTTTTTGTTCTCTCTCTTTCTCTCTTTCTTTTTCTTTACCCCCTCCCCCCCCATCTGTGCACAGAGGGAGTCCAAGGACAGTGGTAGAGAAACTCTTCTGGAATTTTCTCTCTGAGAAAAGTATTTTCTAAATTTGGAAAAGAAGTGGGTGTGAGGAAGCATTATACAGAACCGGGGTCTAAGGATAATTCTGCCACCACTATATAGGCTCCTATGGAGAAGATTCAAATCTCCTTTTTTGTTAAATATATTTAATTAAAAATCAGAATTTCCAGTGATACCAAACCCTGGGAAGCACGGCATGAGAATGAGCGCGTGGGACAATCTAAGTAGAGCAGCCACTACTCCAGTAGCTTAAGTTTTAGAAATTGTACATTAGGTAGTTTCTGTCACAGGGCATGCATTTCCTTTTCAGAATCCAAAGATTTGTAAAATTAAAGAATATCTCATTTGTTTGATTACAGAACCCATTGGCAAGCTGAACCAATTTCATTTACACACTCTAAGTACCCAGAAAAGGTAGACAGGCACCAAGTTCCAAAAACCATGAATATCATATCCCAAAGGAGTCCTGAAACAGATGAGAAATTCCAGGGAAAGGGGAAAGAATGGGGAGCGAGGACACAAAGCCTTGTACGCAGTGTGCCATTAACCCGCCTGCCAACATCATCTCTTCTTTGCCAGTGGTTTTCACTTCCTTTCAAATATTTTTTTTTATTTTAAGAATAGAAGTCAGAGTGAAATCAGGATTTTCCTACCAAAAGTACTCACTTTCTAGCCAGATTTGTTACAAAGTGGCTATTGCTTAAAGTGAGAAACGTGTGTGTGTGCGTGTATATATATATATATATATATATATATATACATGTACCAGACAAAGTTAATGGGACCTGAATTTTGTTCCCCAATAACGTAATCTTCAAGTAAAGGTAAAACAGTTATTGTATGCCAAGCATTTGATTGGAATTATATTGCCTTTTAAAGATGTAATGGTAGGTAAATGGGAAAGAAAAGGAAAAGTCCAACTTTAATGACCTTCATTTTACATGCTAAAATGAATGGTAATAACCAGAAAATAGAGATGTTCCAGTGAGTTAGGATTCATAAATATTAAATGTAATGGAGGAAAATCACAGATCTTTAAGAAATTAACTTGAACAAATGGTGATTTTAGTTACGATGTTGTCATTTTGAGGAATGGTCATTAGCACAGTGGATTGGAATGGGTAGGAGCTTACTGTATGAAAAGAATGCCTTCTGATTAACTCGGGATTTTTTCCTGATGCTTCAGCCGGTTTACAACTGTACTGTATTTCTCTTCATTTTGAGCTGTGATTGGTTCCAAGAGCTCTTTGTTTAGAGATGTGTGTGCTCCATTTTCATGATTAAGCTTTTTTATGATTAGTCTCCATTTTCTTTTTTGTTTTAACTTTTACTATGAATAATACACAGTGCCTTGGAGAACTGATTGGCTGACTGATATAATTGAGTTCAGATGCAGTTTCCTTTCTCTCTGCACTGTTTTTGGTCCCCGCTCCATTCTGAGTTCTTTCTGACTGCCTGGAGACCACGCTTTCAGAGCTGCTGTTTGGCATTTTCTACAGCAAACTGGTGTCTTGTACAACCCTAATATAATCAACTTAAAGGAAAGTAATTGTTGGAAGCACAAAGAAGGCCTCATATCTCACATAGAACCCATTCCCTATAACCCAACACTCATACACACCCTAGAAGTCACTCCTGAAGACAGCAGTTAAGGATGCAAATTTCACTGACTTTCCACGGGAAGAAATATCCATTGTAAACTCTATGAGCAATTCTCTTAAAGACTTCTTGGGATCCCCACATTTCCACTCTCTATGCAGCACTCCTAGACTTCTTAGATTCTCTCCAATCCTTTCAGGTTCTCTCTGGCATCTCCCGCTGCATCTCCTGGTCTCTCCCCTGCCTTTCCCTTGGATCTGCCCTTCCTTTCCTCTTCTTTTGTCAGCCTACTACCCTTCTCTTGACATATCAGTTTGCATCTTGCAACTTCTCCCTTTCACCTTGCTCAGCAAAGAACCTACCTTCCCCAGAATTCACTCTTCTCTTCTGAGGAAGTGAGAGGATTTAAAGGACTAATAATGGTTTATTATATTTCTTATCCCAGTAAAATTAACCTTGCATTTGTGTTTAGGTATTCTGTGGGAGAAAGCAATGTCTCTTCTTCATTTGCTGGTTTTGCCTTTTGGATAATCATGTCCACCGTGGAAATGATCCTCCTGCTCCACCTCTCAAAACTGCACCTCTTGATAGGTGTATTCCAGCCAATCACACCACCATCCTCCCAGTCACACAGGCGTGGCTCTCAGGAGTACAAAAGCCTTGGCTCCCTTACTCCAAATCAGGATATCTCCAAACTATCCCTTACACTCTGGAGTGAACTGGGAGGATGAAGTTGGAGCGAATCTTTGTGGACCTGTCTAAGATCATATCCTCGTTTGGCTTTCTCTCTCTCCCTCTTCCCTATGTCCTTACAGATCTCAACTGGGAGAGCATCCTTAGTAAATCACTTATGCATGAATCTTCCTTTTGGGTTCTGCTTCTGGGGGACTTCAACTAAGACAAGCCCTCTGCGGTAAGTATGATTATCTATACTTTGTGGATGAGGAACCTGAGGTGTAGTGATAATAGGTACTTCACCACATGCCACACACATCTTACTTACAAAGGGAGAAACTGGAACTTGAATCTGTACCAGTCCAATTCAGAACACATGTTCTTTCCAGCCTGCAATATTGCCTCCCAATCTCATTAAATCGTTTTCCAAAGCAGCATCTGGATCATGCCACTTTTGTGCTTCTGAAACCTTCAGAAGCTGCTTGTTCTCTGCATTCCTTGTCACTCAAGGCCCTCAGTGGCAGATGTAACTTCCTGGTCTCGATTCTCACTGCATCACCTCTGTTACCCATTATGCCCAGGCACATGGTACTTCTCAGTGTTCTTCAAATATGGGTCCTGCTGGTCAAAATATTTGCCTTTATTTCTCCTACCACAATCTCTGTGGGGAATCCCTTTCCTTCTTTTTACCCTCCATGATACGTCAAGACCCGAACTGGCACTCTTCCTTGACAGTAGAGCTTAACTATGACCATTTCATGAAGGATGCCCTCATCTTGCCAGACTGAAGCACATGTTTTCTTTCTTGAACTCTTATAGAAATGTAATCACTTTCTTTTGTATCAACTGGGGCAGGGAAAGTCCTCTGCATTTTAAGAAAGTGAACAACAGAGGTTCTACTTTAAAAAAAGGTTAGAAAGCATTAATTTTGATCGAGCCCTCAGTGGATTAGTATGTGTCATGCTACAGTGATAGGACTAGAGCAAAATGCCATTGGTGATTATATTGGTGTTAATGATTATATCTTTTTCAAATTTTCTTACATTTTCTAAAATACATCAACTTTGGAAAAGTTGCTTCTCTAGGCCCAATGAGAAAGGAAATCTTACATGAGGAGGAAAGAAATGAAGACAGAAAGAGAGAGAAAGAAAAACAGAGAGAAGGAAGAGGAAAGGCAGAATGGTGAAAGGGGAGAGGAGGATAAAGGGTGGGAATATGGAGAGAGAAAACGTGGCTGTGTTATAAAAATGTAATGAGTTATAAAACTCAGGAAAAGAGAATCTGTCATTCTTAAATAACCATGGGGAGCAGTTAATACCTGCATTGGAAAGAGCGAGTGGACAATGTGAAGATTTTGCCTCCCAGCATCAGATGTTCCAGTCTCTGTAAGTATTTGCTATTGTTGCAGACTGTTAGGAGGCCTTAGAAAGAAAAAAAAGTGATGACTGACTGGAACTGAAAGAAATAAGGAGTAATGACCTGAAACTAGGGGTGGGGAGAAGAGGCGGCTGGAATAAATTAGATAATAGAAAATAAAATTAATAGTAGGGTCAATTAAACAATAGCATAATTTCCCAAAGAAAGTAATTGAGGAAATAGCATCCAAGCTGTTGAGAATGAGAAGGGATAAATCAATGGGAAGATTAATGTAGATGAACCACAGTGGAGCAAGAGAGACCAGAGGTGAGAAAATCTGTTAGACTCTCCAGATGAAATGCATATACCAGATGCCAGAAGATTCTTGCCCCTCACGGCAGAGAGTAGAAATGCATAGACATCCTCGGTGGCAACCTGTGTAGGGTTGCCAATCTTAATTCTAGAATTCAGAGGGGTGACATTTCCAGCATCAGGCACCATATGCTGCAATGGTAGAATTTACTGTGATGCCAGGGCCGGTGAAGCCGGACGTCCTTGCTGGAGGTCGTGATGTCGGAGAGAATACAGCAGTCACTTGGGAGGACTATGTCTCCTGTAGATTAGGATCCTATTTGCCAAAAGCTTAAGAACTGTTGTTCCAAGTAGGGCCTCTAAAGTCACCATTTTTTCCATACACATAAGCACAGACAATTGTGTTCTCAATGACAGACCTCATGCATCTGTTACATATGAACCACAGGAGAGATTCTTCATCAGAGAAATCAGTGTTATCTGAAAGCTTATCCTGACTTTGCTACTAATTAGTTGTTGGCCTTTGACCTGTTACTCATATATAGGAGTGCCTGTCTTCTTATCAGTGAAATGTGAACAATAATATATTTGCCCCGTTTATTTGGTGTGATGATTAAATGATAATGCAAAGCACTTCACATAATGCCTGGTGTATGAGGAATCTTTCCACTAAATGTATTTCTTTCTTTGCTTCCTCGACAGTTCTTTCTTGTTCTATTTTCTGCATTCACATTAACTACAAATGTTGATCTTTCAATGACATATCAGATTTACCTGTGGATACAGCCTCCATTTGGAAAATTGAACTGCAGGTGTTAGAGCGAGAAATAATTTGTTCACCATCTTCCCTCAACCTCTCTCATCTAAGATGCCATATTAGTTTTCTATTGCTGCTTAACAAAATTGCCACAAACGTAGTGGCTGAGAACAATGCCTATTTATGATGTCACAGTTTCCAGGGGCCTGAAATCTGGGCACAGTATAGCTAAGCATGGCTCTCTGTTTAGAGTCCAGGGTGCCAGCAAGGGTACATCCCTTTCCAAAGCTTGAGGAAGGACCCATTTCCAAGCCCATCCAGGCAGTCAGGTGGAATTTAGTTCCTTGTGGTTATAGGACAAAAGTTTCTGTTTCCTTGATATAATGGCACATTGAATTTTTCTCATTCTTGCAATCTCTTCAGCTTCTTCTTCTGCCACATTTTTAAACTTTCTCTACTGCTCTCAGCCAAGAGAAAGTTCTGCTTTTAAAAACTGATGGGGTCATATTGGACCTACCTGGATAATCCAGGATAATCTCCCTATTCGAAGATCAAATGATTAGTCATCTTAATAACATCTGCAGAGTCCCTTTTGCCATGAAACATATTCACTGACATGACATCAGGGGATGAAGGTCATGGGAGACAAAATTTTGCCTACCACAGAGACTTAGCCAGATGTCCAGCCACCTCGTCTAGATTTCAGTGTCCTCAACCTTTGTCCTACTGAAAACTGAACTTGTCATTCACAACACTTCCAAAGATGTTCCTACTTTTGTGTTCTCTTTCATTATCTTTTTCTGTTCCCTTCTATCATGCTACCTCTGACACGTTATTTTATTATTTCTCTGCCTCTCTTCTTCATTAGAAAAGGTCTCATGATGTGAGAGATTGTGAACTATTATTTTTTTGAGCCCCAGAGCCTGTCATTGTTCCTGATCCTATGCTAGGGAAGTGAATGTCCTAATCTACACTAGAGAGAACAGAGTATGTCCCAAATCCCATGAAAGATGCCTTAGGCAGGTCATATATCATGGAGCAAACACCTGTGTTAGAATTTTAGTTCCAAGCTTTATCTATTGAGCAATCTTACAAAAGTCACTTAATTTATTTAGGCCACAGCTTTCTATTCTATAAAATATGCCATTAAAATAAGTTGATGCTTCCCAATCTTTTCACTATAATCACAGATTTCTTTTGTTTTTAACTTCTAGCAGACTCTGGTTTGGAAATATTTTTAAAACCAAATTATATTTATTCAATAGTAAATAAATTTCCCCCACGTTTATCTGTCAAATCATGTGTTACTTCAAAGCACACCTAATCGAAACACTTGATTAGCAGTGACATTAACTAATGTTACCATGACTGTGATGTGAGATAATTACCACATCAAATAAATAATAAACAAACAAATAAATGAAGAAATAATTTAAAGGAAGATGTAAACACGTACGGAAGAGCACTACTGTCGTAAGGTTTTAAATAAGACAATTTTACATTAGAAAGAGAAAACCAATTTACTTCAGAACATTAGTAATTAAATTTTGATATTGAAAAAACCTACAGAAATGGTTTTTAAGATTCCCCTGGAACTCAGCAACACCTGATTTTGAATCATGAGATTGATTGATCTCCAAGATTATTCCAGTTATCAAATTCTGATTCTTAAATTTCCATCTGTATTCCCTCATCTTGATGGGACTTGGAGGAACTTTCTCCATAAATTGGGAGTCTTTGCTATGTCACATGTGGCAGTGAGAGGTCTAAATTCAGAATCCTATAGAAGGCAGCACAAATAAATGGGACAAGTCTGAAGTGGGACAGAGAACACGTGGACACAGTTACTGAGCTCCAGCCAATTATTGTCTCGAGGGAATGCAGGTCTGGTGGGATCAGATCTTCTGATTATAAAGCAACCTGGAAATCTGGATTTTATTTATGTTACAGAAGAATCATTTAAAAATATTGGCAAGGAATTCAATTTTTTTGAGATCTCATGTGGACCATGTAAGCCACATCTGCAAGCCAAATGAGGTCCAGTTTGCAGCCAGGCCTGAAGTTAGGAGTTAGTTGTACACAGGGGTTAGCAATTATTTAGATCGTCTCTGTGCCAGGCACTCTTCTCCAACACTGGCCACACAAATTCCTCACGCTTTAGTTTCCTTACAATAAAATGAGACGGCTTGCATGTGAGTACTTCCCAAAACCTAAAGGGCTGCCGAATTAGCTACTGGGGAATATTCTTATTTTAGTCTTTTGTTGCATTTAAGAAGGAATTAATATCATTTTATAATATGTAATCAACTTATGCGAGAAATGTGAATTCTAGGAAAGATGGGAGGGGCAGAAAGAGAGAGGCAGAGAAAAAGAGGGACGATTTGATGCACAAATTCTCAGTTAGTTCTTGCCAGACATTTTATGTTGTCTCTGATATTCCATGACAAGTAAACATTTATTCTTTGCAAAGATATGATTGTCTAAGATAAACTGATATAGCTTAATGTCTATTTTAATCATTCTAAGCTAATAGTAAATGGCTCAGCCTTCAGAAGCTTGCAGTAAAATACTGTCTCTGAGATTCCACATCCTGGGGAGAAAGCAATCGAATGGTCTCATAAATTTGAACTGCTAACTTAGAAGTGAGAATTGCTATAAAATAAATAAGTGGGGCATGCACCGGAGAACACGAGAACTACATGGACTTAATTAATATCTTCTTAAGGCATAAAAAATGCAGATATTATGTCAGTTTATTTTGGTATATTGTCATGAGTTGGAGTTCTTTTAAGGGTTTTCGTTTTAAAAGAAGGTGTAAAATGACACAGATTCCACTTTGCCTTACTTAACCAAACATCCTCTTATGACTTACATAGTTTAAGGTAAGTCAACGAAGGCTTTGTGTTTTACCATGTTTGAGTTTGTCTGTCTTCAGAGATCTCTTGGCCTGTAAGTATTGTTCCTGATGTTCAAAAGCGCATCAGACCATCCCAATATTTAGTGGAACATACTTTCTCTCTCACACACATGCATTTTGGAAGCCATTTTGCTTTGCTTTTTCATTCTATTCTAGCCATTGGTCAAAATGAGAACAAAGCTAACTCAGTGGAGATTTCTTTCAGCCTTGGAGAGGAGGAAAGAGTGGATATGTGACTTCTAACTTCTGTTAACAGAATCAGGAAGCTATGCTCCTCAATCTCAACTTCCTTCATAACTACTCATGTTTCTTCTTGCTTGGTTAAGTGGTAGGCAGTCAAACTCTGTCTCAGCATCTTGGGCAAACTGCTTAAATTTTTTGAGTTTCCTTTTCCTGATGGATAAAATGAAAATAATGATAGTGCCTACTTCATAGCTCTGTTGTGGGGAATGAATGAAGGAATGCGTATGAAGCAGTTAGCTTTCCTGACATATGGAAAACATTCGAAAAGTGTTAGCTATTTTTAGTAATATTGTTATGTTTAGCTTATACTGACTGAATCATTAAAGTTTCTCATTTAAGACAGCTAATAATTTATTTTTATACTATTTCCTGCTATTTTTGAAACCATATTTTTTCTCACATCATTCCCCCAATTCTGTTAAAGTGCTATAATTTAAACTCCCATATTCCTCAAAGTCCAGGGGAAATCCCAAATGCTAAAGAGAAACAACCACAAAACAAAGCAAGCTCAGCTTTTCTGGGTAATTCCTAATGCCAACAATATTCAGTAAATATAAGCTTCTCTTCCCTTTTCCAACTGCATAAGCTCTCAGTGGCCACTGAATTAATAAGGCATTTAGTCATATACAATTAACTTCTTCCCTTTGTGTCTTGCTTACTTGGTATATCATAAATTTCAATGAGTAGCAAACTCCATGCAGTAATAGCATGGTGCTTTAAATATAATGGACTCAAAAAAATTGATGGCTAAATTAATTTAGCACATTTTTCATTTAACCCACTTGACAACTTCATAAAATAGGTATTACTGTTTTTATTATTCCTATTTTACATATTAGGAAACTGAGATTTAGAGATGTAACTTATCTAAGACCCCTTAGCTGTGGTCATGGTTGATACGGGACTGGAACAGAAACAGTGAACACCAGAGCCCATTGCTAAGCACCGTGCTGTTCTTTCTGAGAGGTGAAAAGAATGAATGTATACATGAAGAAAGCAATCATATTCCACAAGGCAGTTCTAAATATTAGACAATTTGTCCTACCTAAAAAGAAATTAATTTCCCTTTGCCTAAATTAATACTCATTCTTTGAACTGCCAAATCTGTTTGTACTTTTTATTGCATTTTTAAATGCCTGCTTCTACGTGCATTTTCCATGAGGTTTGAGCAGTACTGTTCACACTTCAATTCTGCAACAGTAGTTTGAGTGATCGCTATGGACAAAGTTTTGTGCTAGGCACTTTGGAGGAAAGAACGTATTACCTTCCCTTCAGGAGGTTACCATCTAATAACCCCAGAGAAGTAAATAAAGATAAAACAAACTAGACTGTGGTAAGTAGTAGATGTACAAATATCTGTGACAATGTTGTGAAAGAGAGACTCGAGGGAGGTTCGAACGAGGCCTTTTGAGCTTTGAAAACTTTAAGATTCCACTTTTGATCTTTCTTTTCATAGTATCTCTTGTCACCTGATTTATTTCCTCTTCAAAGCAGCATCTTTTTCACAATTCTGCTTTTGTTAAACCAGTGTCTTGGGCCTTTCGAAAAAATCAGTGACTGTTGTGTCTAACTTGAAACTACCATCAACCCACTCAGGATTTATGAACATTAGAAAACCATACCATTCAACTCATAGGATGAAATATGTGTGATATTTTTAAAGTTCTACATTGGACTAACTCTGAGGATAAGATTCTACAAAATAGCAGAAATATTTTTATGAGTTGATAAAATTAGATGATTTGATCATTCTCTATCATTGAGGTATCCATGTGGACTTAGGGTAAAATCATTTACAATGCATTTAGGCATGACAGAGGCAGTAGCCCATAACATGAGTTTCCTTAGAAATATATTTATCATTCACAATGCCATGTTAAAGTGTACTTGGCTCAGGAATGGGTTTTCTTCACATTCTCACCGGTATGATAACCCGGCAAGTACTATGTTTTTGCACCAGTGCTAAATTAATAAATTACCTTGATGACTACAGTCCTAGCAGGCAGTGAGTGTTCCTCTATATTTTGGTACCTTGCAAGAAAATGATTTCTTATCAGACGCCCTCTGCATAAATGGACTGATCATCACAACTGTGACGTTATAGTTTATTTTTCTCTTCTTAGTTAATAATAATGATAGATAAAATTATATTGATTATCTATTATAATATATAGTATATATCATATATATGCTGTATTGACAGATTGCATGCTTATCATTTACCATCGCTTTGCAAAGAATTTTACATGCTATATCTTAATTTCCTCATAACAACCCCACAAGGTAAATTTTATTACTTGCCCCATTTTACAGGTGCTAAAACTGAGGGTATAGAAGTTATGCCTCTAAAGCCCAAGTTCTTAACCTCTAAATTTATACAGCTTCCACACCAGAGTCCTTCCTTCTAATCTTTCCGGACATTTATGTCTCCTTGGAACCCCAAGTTCTGTCTATTCAAACACACTAGCGAAGATTGCTTTTAGCTTTCTGGCTTCCTAGCCAGGAAGAACATATTTGAAATTACTCTTCACGTGGAGAAATGAGAGAGAGGAGCAGCCGCTCAACTAAAAGGCTTCCCTTGAACAGCTTCTATAGATCGACAGACCTGCAGTCGCAGCCCCAGGTGAAAAGGAGTCTTTTCTCACCAACATCAGCATCAAGCGGCAGCAGCAGCCTGGCCGTTCTCTGGGTCCCTGTTCATTAGTAGTCAAGGTTTTCATTGTGCTCAGCAAAACAGTCACAGAAAATAAATGTGCCGCACAGATGGGCCCATAGAAAATCTACTTGATGTATTCTTGAAAATTCACTGCTAAATGACTTTGAAGAGATGGGGGTTATTGTGTTCATGATTAAAATGAGGTGTGGCATGAATCTCTCAAATACAACGTGCTGTCCTCATAGAGCTTTTTAAGATTGATAAGATTCAGGCTGGCTGCAGTGGCTCACGCCTGTAATCCTAGCACTCTGGGAGGTTGAGGCGAGAGGATTGCTGGAGCTCAGGAGTTCGAGACCAGCCCAAGCAAGAACAAGACCTCATCTCTACTAAAATTAGAAAAATTAGCTGGGCTTGGTGGCACATGCCTGTAGTCCCAACTAGTCGGGAGGTTGAGGCAGGAAGATTGCTTGAGCCCAGGAGTTTGAGGTTGCAGTGAGCTGTGATGATGCTACTGCACTCTACCTGGTGCGACAGGAAAAAAAAAAAAAAAAAAAGACTGGTAAGATGCAAAGTGGTAGCTGGCCTCTGGCTTATGGATGTGCCATGGCTTATTGAACCATTCCCCTGATGATGAAATATATTTCCAGTATATTTGGTTTATACAAAGGCAAACTTAACTGTATAAAATAAGTCTGCTTCATTTCAGGTAAGCTGAAGCCTTTCATTTAAAGATTTTCCGGCTTGGATTTGCAGAAGGTAGAGGAATTAGATGAGTATCTCATTGGACCACATATACCACCCACAGCAGAATTTTCTGTTATCTGGGTTATTTGTCAAAAATGCTCTCTATTCCTATATACATAAGAGTAGAGCCCAGGGATCCACATCTTCAACACATATCACTGGTAATTCTTATGACTAGTATGGCACATTTTATATGAATTTGAAATAATATAGCGTAGACATATCAAGACTAAATGTATATTATATGCAAAATTTGATATAGTGTGACTCCCCCAAATTATAATTGAGATTTGCAGTTTCAAAATGGGCAGACTAGATGAATTATAAACTTTACCACCATCTAAGCTAATTTGGTTGGTAATTTCAAGCACCTAGTTTTTGTATCATTGAACTGCACTATTTTTTTTATATACAAATAATGTTGGTAATTATTACTACACCATTGTAAAATTCACTGTTGCTATGCAACATTTTGTAGATATGTCATCCAAGCAGTCATTAAGTAGTATCTTAGTTGGGCTGCTGTAACAGAATATCATAGACTGAGTGGCTAAACAACAGAAATTTATTTCTCACAGTTCTGGAGGCTGGGAAGTCCAAGATCAGTGTCTGGTGGGGGATAGCCTCCTGGTTTATAGACATTATCTTCTTGCTCTCTCCTCAAAGGCAGAGGGGGTGAGGGAGCTCTCTGGGATCTCTTTTATAAGGGTAATAATTCCATTCATGAGAGCTCTGCCTTCATGACCCAATAACCTCTCAAAGTCCCCACCTACTAATACCTACACATTGGAGAGGATTAGCTTTCAACATATGAACAGGGAGGACACAAACATTCAGTCTATAGCAGATCATAAAGCTGTCACTCATATTGAAAAATGCTCCTGGAAATCACTAACATTGAAAAAAAGTTACATGTGTTGATAATGTTGTTAAGAGGATCTAACAACCACCGATGTACCCTATATTACTAATTTAGGAGAGTAGCTCTATAAAATATTAGAGACAATATCAAGAAGTAGAAATAAAACAAATATGTGCTACTAATGGTTGCAGATCTATATTCCTATAGGAAAATTTGCCTTGAATTTTGTGAGTTTTGAAATATGTGAGGTCTTCAGGAATTGCAATTTGTATAAAAATGACCTATTTGTGCACCAGAGTTTGAAAACCCCTTCAAAGCTTACAACTAATTTTGTTCCAAATTGGCCCCCATAGGCCATTGATTATTTAGACAGAAGTGGAATAACAGGCCCACTATTCTAGAAAAAAGCATAAAAGTAAAGGGATGCAGGACCATAATGTTGATCAACTCAGGAGGAAAAATTTATGTGGTTGTCTCAGGGGAAGCCATTCACACTGTAGTCTATATGGATGGCCTGTCTTATAATTGGGCAAAGGTGTGGCCCTGAAGCAGTAGTGCATTGGTGAATGTTGCATAATTGACTCTGGAATTGAGGAAGCCTGATTTATAGCATTTGCAAATTCTCATGGTGCAAATATTCCTACCATGACCAATTTCAAGTTACCAAGCTGATTGTCAATTAGCTCACCAAATTCCTGAAAATTTAGCAATCAGCAATTCTGAGCTGGCGCTGTCTGTAACAGGCCACTGAAGAGATCCATAGGCATGAGAAAAATACACAGTTCTTCATTACCCAGAGGCATGTTAACCCTTTTATGGGCTCATGAAAATTATAATTCAGAACCCTCCTCCATTTTTTGTACTTTAGAGGCACAACATGTAAGACTCTTCCCCTTTCTTTTCTTACCTAGCTTTGTTCCTTGTCAATAAATCAGTATCACTGTCACAATATCTATCACCGTATGTAACCAATATGAAAGCAGAAGAAAAATGCGTATGGTGCTTCTGATTAAGTAGAGTTGGCACTCTGATTTGATTAGCAATGATGGACCCTGGGGGCAGATGGGAGATTGGCATTAGTTATGGTGTCACATAGAATGGGGAGGGAAGTCTAGGAGACCCACTGAAAGAATAAGATGGATCCACTGAAGTTGACTTAGCAGCAGGCAGATCTACCTTATCATACAGACATAGATCTCGGCCACAGGACTTTCCCCGTATTGAGCAGTACTGTAACCACAGCAGTGAATATTCTTCCTGTCCCTTTCTTTAGTCATAAGTCCATTCCCTTGCCAGTCTCCTGGCCTGGATTTTCATTACCTATCATCCCTTCAGAATATATTTCTTTCTGCTTCTTTCCTAGATTATTTATACAGTTCTCTCTAGGAATGTTTCATCTTCTAGAACAAGATAGAACAGAGAGGTGCTGCCTTCCCTAGAAATTTTCTTCCCTCATTACATTCTCCACATCCATCTCAAGCTGCCCTTCAGGATGCAATTCAAATAAGCATTTTCTTCCTCCCTGATAATGCTAGGTGAACGCAATCTCACTCTGCTCTCAACTCACTTAGCAGTGGTTCACAACCTTCACTGTGCATAGAAATCACTTGAGAAGATTTTGAATAATAATCATGTTTCAGGACCCACCAGACATTCAGAATTAATTGATGTGGAGTGAGGGGTGAGTTTTGGTATGTTTTCCAAAAGTACTTTTGGTGACTCTAACAGGCAGCCAAGATTGAGAGCAACTCTTCTGTGGTACGATATTCTTTTTCTTTTTTTCCACAACACAAGCAGTCCAGGCTCCATAAAGTGAATAAAAGTAAGGATGGATCTTTTGGTGGAAAATAGCTTGTACATTCAGCTGAAGGTGGTAGACAGATAGCTCCCACACAATCACCATACTGAGCCTGGGTACCATGGGAAGGCTTCCCTAGTGTCCCAAGTAACTTTCCCAACATCATGCAACCTGCGGTTGAAGGACCAAAAGATGAGCTAATATTTTTAGAATGCATTTTTTAGACCAAACCATTTTATATGTATTAACTTTATTTTCATGTATCAATGTTCCCTTCCTTTTTATGACTTAATAGAATCCTATATTATATATATATAATAGTCAATTTATCTCTAATCTCTTAATAGCTTTATTGATATAAAATTTACCTATCATAAAGTTCACCTGTTTAAAGTATACAATTCAATGATTTTTAGTGTATCTATAGAGCGATACAATCATCTCTATAATCGAATTTCAGAACATTTATCACCTCAAAATGAAACCTTGTACCCATTCACCTTCACAGCAATCATAGGAGGTAGGTCTTGTGTTACTTTGCTTAGTGATAGGACCAGAACAGAGGGGTTCAGTAACTTGCTCAATGTCACACATGTAGTAAAGTGTAGAGCCAAGATGGAAAATTAAGGTAGTCACACTGCGAAGTCCCCACCTGGAACCAGAGCCAGTCCAGCACTGCTTCACCCACTACATGGGAGGAAATTCAGTTCAGAAAAAAATTAGATGGATTTTTTTTTTCCACAGATCATTTATGGGGAAAGGATTTCACCATTAGAAAGAAGGAACAGAGGTGAGTCTCTGAGTCCTTCAGTGTCCACTGAAGTCTTGCCCTGGCCCATTGAGTCATGTTGTGCAGGTTACTGTGTGCCCTCTTGCAAGACTGGTACTTCCGTTCTACATTGTCTGCTGTTCATTTAGGTTATTAAGTATGAAATGTCCTATTTCTGTAAGTACTAAATTTGACAGTTGATATCTCTGACATTTCACTTTGACACTTCTTGTTTCATTTCTGTTGTGAAGGTATATCCTCGTTCTTTCAAGTACATGGTTTAGCTTGTGATTATCTTTCAAATTGTTTTTTAGAGCAGTTTCTGTGAAACCATGGATAAGTCAAATATTTGTGTTATTTTCGAATATGAGTTCCATCGTGGAACCAATGCAGCACAGACAGCTTGAAATATCAACGAAGTGTTTGGGAAGATGTGGCTAATGACCATCTTACATTGATAGTTTGAGAAGTTCTGTTCTGATAATTTTAATCTTGAAAATGAGCCATGTGGGCAACCTGAGACCAAAGTGAACAATGATAAGCGGAAAGCTGTAGTGGAAGTGAATCCATCTCTACCTACACCTGAATTAGCAGCAAGGTTTGACGTTACTATTCCAACAATAGTGGACCATTTGAAACAAATTGGCAAAGTCTAAAGAAGATGGTTAGATGGTTTCCGCATGAATTAAACAAGCATCAGAAGAGAAATCGTCTTGAAGCTTGCCTTTGTTTGCTGTCACGACATAAAGGCGAACTATTTCTACACTGTATTGTTACATGTGATGAAAAATGGATTCTTTTTGATAGTCACAAGCATTTGGCATAATGGTTGGATAAACACAGTCCAAAACCAAATATTCATCAAAAAAAAGCTAATGGTGTCTGTTTGGTGATCCAACGCTGGTGTTATCCACTACAACTTCATGAAACCTGGTCAATTGATTAGAGTGAATGTCTACTGCAACCAACTGGATGAAATGATGAGAGTGCTTGTGATTAAGCAGCCGAGACTGGTCAATAGAGACAGGTCAATCCTCTTGCAAGACAACGCTCAACCATGTCACGCTCTCAAACTACAGAGGCTGGACTTGGAAATTCTCTGTCATCCACCATATTCACTCACCAGACCTTGCACCAACTGACTCCTACTTCTTCCAGGCTTTGGACCACTTCTTGCAAGGAAAAATATTCAATTCTCAACAAGCTGTGGGAAATGCCTTTCGCGATTTTATCACCGCTTGCTCTCCAGACATCTTCGTTGCTGGCATAAACAAGCTACCGTTAAGAAGGCAAAACTGTGTCGATAGTTTAGGTGCATACTTTCATTACTACTTCTTGTTTGAGATATAATAAACTACACTTTTGACTGAAATTGGATATTTCATATTTAATGACTTAATAGTTTCCTCTTCTACAGTGTAATATCCTTGAGTGACGAGGACCATAAATTATGCATCTTTGTTTCCCCCATCATGCCTAACACCATATTTAGCCTAGGTACTAGATTTCCACTGATATTTGGGACAAATAAATGAACAAATGGTTCCTGGTGTTGCTACAGTACGACATTCAGAAAGCAGGTATTCTAGCTTTTTTCATGATTAAAAAAATTACTCGTAAAAGCTTTCTAAAATTGCACATACATAATTTCACAGATAACAGAAAAGCATAGTTTGTTTTACCTAAACAATGCATTTTCTAGTAAAATATTGGTATTATTAATACTCAGTTTGGTCATTTAAAAATACATAATATATATACATAGATTCATCCTATTTTAAGCTCTTTTGGGAAACTATTGACCTTCAAGTGGTAAACTCTTTGTCATGATTTCTTAATGAGTTTCTAAGAAAGAACATGAGTTTCTAATGTTTTTTTTTTTTTTCCATAATTATACCTTACGATTGTGTGTAGAAAAGTAGGTGGCCTGCGTCGCAAATTCTAGTGGAATCCTTTGGAGTTTTAATTACACAGCACTGCCACCTAGCATCAACCATACAGACTTTTTAGAAAATTAATATTAAAAAGAATCAAAGTTTCTTAGTATTTAAAATATTATTAAGGAGATCAATGTACGATCTGTTAAGAAGCATGGACTGAGATTACTTCTGAGTATTCGCAGCAGCTTCTAACCACGCTGTTTACTTGAAAACCCTTGTGATTGGGAGTGAATTGGTGTCAATGAAGAAAGGGGTTGTGAAATCTGCTGAAGAGTTTCAAATGTCAGAGCTGCATATTCATGAGCTGCAGGCACCTGTGGCCGTGTTCTGCTGTCTTTCTGCAGATTCCTAGCGCTGCGGTGTTCAGAAGGGCAATGGAGGTGTTTCCAAATGGCATCGTTGTTTATTTGCACATATATGTTTTGTATACACACACACACACACACACACACACACACACATACATATAAAGGGAAGAGAAATGAATGGGAAATGCACACACGTAGAATTATTTCAAGGGAGAAAAAAACTTCATGCCCCTTCAGGAGAATGCCAGTGTGAGGCAACACTCTGCCCAGGAGTTAGCACATCTATTAGGAACCCCTTTAGCAGACAGGTTGGATTAGCAGGTTTCCTCTGCCAACCTGGGAAGACGTAGAAGCCAGCTATGAGGACAAACAGAAGACATCAATCCTCTTTGCTTCTGTCGGGTATCCCTTGATGTGACAGACAATGCAATTGCAGGACCCAGGTCTCAATCTTCTCAGTTCCCAAACTGTGCTTAACAAAACGCATCAAAACAAATCCATAGTATTTAAGAGGGGGGAAACATCGCGCTTAGATTGATGCTTTACATAATGAGCCCTTTATGAGATGTAATGCCAACTGTTAATCAATAGACATGCCAGAACTGCCTCTATTACAACCTTGTAGAGTTTTTTTTTAATTAATCCTTATTAAAAATATTGACTTGTTGTGACTTGCTGGGGCTGCTCCTGGCTCTGTTTTTTATCCTAATTAGGAGGTTACACTGTACTGCTTAGGTTACAGATAATAATGTAATGATTGTTGTCTTAAAAATATGAGAATCAATATAAGATATTATCAGATTGTGCCACGTGTCACAATTATGAAAATTACTCGAGAATTTAAAAGCTTTACAAGAGTGGGTTTTTCTTTCTGTCTTTTTCTTCCTCCCTGCCACCACTGTTTGCTTATTTATACAGTTTTCTCAGGATTAGATAGGTTCGAGAAGATTTTGTGTTTCCAAAAGAACTTTTTCAAAGGGCCATCTTTCAAGGAAGCTACCATCTTCCATGATATAGTTGTTTAAAAGGATTCCCTCTCCCCAACTCCCCTCACCTCAAAAGACATTTATACCTCAAAAACTTGGCAAAAGTTTCAGTATGAAATGAAAAATAGGGCATTCAAAGGTTTTACCAAGGGTGTTACTAATTGAAAGACACACGAGAAAAAGAATAAATAAATGAATAAAAGTGAGAAAACAAGTTGTTTTTCCAAGAGACTCAGAATGTGAGAGTTTGGAAGAATGTAATAATAGTGATAAGAATAATAGCAGTTAAGACATATATATACACATATATATATAGGGGATTGTTTTAAGTTCTTGATTTATATGAACTCATTTAGTAGTCATTGCAGTATTATAACAATTGCACTATAATTACACCTATTTTACAGATGAGGCAGATAAGGCACAGAGAGCTTAATTTACTTGTCCAAAGTCACATAGGAAGTGGCAGAGCAAAGATTAGGATGCCAAGCCTCTGCCTATTAACCACTGTGATGCCTGAGACCATCTGTCAAATACAGCCTCTTCGCTCTGAGAGTGAGGAAGTTGGGTGGGGCTCACCGAATTGAAATGATTTGTTGTAAGGCTTATCCAATAGCAAACTGGTGGATGCCCCAAGTTGACATGGATTACAAGTCTTTATCCCTTCTAGCTCCTTGTTGTAGTGGCTTTCCCTGAGGGTGTTCAGACCAGGGGTGGCAGGTAACACTGTGCAAAGCCAGGGAGTCTTGGCCTCCTGTGCACCCTGGCTTCTGCCTTTGCAGTCTCCTCATGGCCAGCTCTTCACAGAGCCATTGTTCTTATGAAAATTAGGGAGAGGTGTTAATGGGAGGGAGCTCCACTGTTTAGCTCTATGTTTGTGAATAAGGAAAATGTTTTCCTTCTATAGCCTCTTTAGAGACAATTAAGCATTAGCTTTTGTCGGATGCTAAATTATGAGTGAATTTAGTTTAAAGTATGTGAACCATGCACCCTTTGAAATTTGCCTGAAAAGGCTCATTATAAAACTAATGCTATGAAAAAGCACTCCCTTTCAGATTAGGGAAAGCACCTGAATAGTTTTCATAAGTGGCTGCGCATCGTTTGAAAGCATTCTAGTGTTGCCTGAAACGCTTTCAACACACCTTTCAACTAGGAAATTTCACATTCAGCATATCTGTAGTTCTACAAGACTTTCAATAATATTTAAATTGGTTAACTGTATTTCTTTTATATCTGTTTTAATGCTTTTATTGATTTGAGGTAGATAAACTTGATTGTCCATGAAATCTTATTTTTCCACACAAAGAAGATATGATTTGAGTGTATATGCAGGAGAACTGTACCTCTATGGGCCAGACCTCTGAAATGCAAGGGTTTGGGTCAGATGCTTGCTGAGGCCTTTGAACTATACTAATACTAAAGCCAATGTTTGTTTCCCCAAAAATCAGAGCTGTAAAAGAGGCCCTGGATGCCACCCCTTCGTTAAAGCTCCTGCGGAAAAGAAAGGACTCCTGAGCCTTAGTGTGAGAATAATAAATGCTTCTCTTAAGAACCCAGGGTTTTTATTGTGTCTGTTTGTTTTTGGAGCTTATAGACATTATATGATTCCTATAGCCCATAGTGTTAGACTCTTTCTTATAGTCACAAGAAAGTTAACAATCAAGTTTGTGGACATTTCAACAACTGTGTGTAAGAATATAGTAGGCAATGTAAAATAAAAATTAAAAAAAATACCAAAAAACCAAACCCTGGACATAGCTCATTTTACTTTACCACTTACATGTGTAAAACCTATTAGATTATCGCATCGTAAACAAGAATCGATGTGTGATACATGAAACACCGGGCTGCAACAGGGGCACCTATGTTCTTAGAGAGTTTCGGCGGCATGTACAGGGCATGTGATAACATGGTCATGAAAGCCAGACAGGACCGGGTGCAAATCTCGGCTCTGCCACATGTTAGCTTTGTTACCTTAGACAAATGGCATCATCTCTTGGAGTCTGAATTTCTTCATCTGAATAACAGGGATGATAAGACTAATCTAATAGGAACAAATTAATAACAACCTTGGCCACAGTCCTTTGTTGATTGCCTACTATGTATTACACACTTGACAAGGGGTTTGGGGATGTAGAAATGATCCAGAGGGACATGATCCCTGTCTTCCTGGGGTTGCGGTCTAGTTTCAGGAATGAATTAGGAAGGCAAGTGTGAAGGCCACTGCCTGTAAGTCTCAAAATAAACAGTAAACATGTAGGGGCCAGATATGGCAAACGAAGAGAGAAGCAATGAAAAGAATGTTTTGAAGGCAGGATAACTGAAATGATATTTTTTGTGCTTTATGCCGAGGACCGAGCTAGCAAGGTAAGAACTATGAAAATAGAGCTACGATGATATTCGTGTGCCGAAGTGAGTAAAGAAGAGATGAGGTCTCCTATGTGTGTGTGAACCTATAGATGGCTGCTTCCCATTGATTTTTGAGAGTTCAAGCTTTTCTCTTTAATCCTACCAAGTGTTCTACCTAGTATACTACCAAGTGTTCTTTTTAAGGCATCCAGGGAAAAACAAATACCTGCAAGTAGCAAGCCATTTATATAGTACTAAAAAAGTTTAGTGACATTCTCAAGTTCAATTTTAGCAATAATGCTAAGCAACATGGTGAAATATAGTAAAACCCTAATTTTGCATGTGAAGAAAGATGGATTTTTTCAAGTCCATGAAACCAGTGAGGAGTAGGAGGCAGAAATTCAGCTCTCCAGGAATCTTCTGTTTTATAACTTCTCTCTGCATCCAAATTCTGTACTTTTTGTTTCATTTCTCAGATTAACTGTATTCATTAAAAACAGACATATAAAACATGACTAGCTATTGTAGGTAAGTTGAAGGCGACCATCACCTCTGGACTTCTATTTGAAAGGCTAATAAGTATAATGAACACAGTGGAATACTTACCGAAATTTCATATGTAAGGAAAAATGTGGTGCACAGCTCAACTCTTAGGGTATTCGGGATTATACAATAAACACTATATAATATCCCAATGTTAAAGCTGACTAAGAACTGTTTTCTGAGGAAAAAAAATTGGCCCAGCTAAAAGGAACCTTCTTTTCCCAGTGACGCCTGTAATTCTCGCACTTTGGGAGGCTGAGTGAGGAGGATTGCTTAAGGTTAGAAGTTTGAGACTAGCCCAAGCAAGAGCGAGACCTCATCTCTAACAAATACAGAAAAAATTAGCCAGGCATGATGGCGCATGCCTGTAGTCCCAGCTACCTGGGAGGCTGAGGCAGGAGGATCCCTTGAACCCAGGAGTTTGAGGCTGCAGTGAGATCTGATGATGCCACTGCACTCTACCCAGGGCAACAGAGCATGACTCTGTCTAAAAAAAAGAGAGAGAGAGATGTGCAATGTGAATTAATTCAAAAGCTGAATATCAGCTTACTTGGACTGAAAAAAAAAATTGCTTCAAATTTACCAAACATGTACTGAGTTCTTACTATATACAAAGCTCAATGACAGGTTACAATAGAGAATTTTCAAGTTGCCTTAGTGTCACTGGGTGAAGTGAATAACGGATCTCCTTTACTGCATCATCTCCACCATCACCCAAAAACATATGGTGCAACCTACTCTAGCAAAACATTTTCCTGTGTGCTGGAGACACAAAGTGCTCTAAGACAGTGCCCTTACAGTCAAGGAGAGTCAGCTACTTGGACAGACAGGACATGTACATAAAAAAGATAATTAACAATGCCAGGTGGCATATGCTAAGTGCCAAATCAGTGGTGGCAACAATAAATACTCTATGAGTTTCAGGGAGGGAGCCCATCACTGAGAGCTCTGGGCTTGGAGGCCTGCTAGAGGAAGTGGAATGTAAAGTCTGACCTTGCTGTTTGTGTAGGAATTAGAGAAATATTTTTCTAAAAGTCAGTTTTCTAGAAGTGTAACTACAGCTGACTGGCTGCTCATGCATATATTTACTCAAAGTTTATTTTAAAATAGAATGCTTTATCACTGTATGGATAAGTAGGGGTTTTAGGAAAATAATGCCCCCCTCCTTGTAAAAAAATTCTTCATTTATAGCTCAATGTGTACAACTATAAAGCAGGAAACCAGTTAGAAATATACATTTCTATATATGTGGGGAGGGCAAAAGCCCTATGCTACCTGTAAAATTACATCCATTTATAAGGGAGGTCAGTATTTTTTCACTAGGTTTCAGCCCACCTTTGCTTGACTGCTGTTTAGCAGCGAGTTTATTGTGTTTCAGTCTAAAAGCAAATCTGCTTTATTACAATTAGGGAGAGTGAAATTGTGCTTAACAATTTTTCCATTATAAGAATAAGAAAATGCTTGTTAGCATATAATGTATTCACTTAATATGATAAGAAAAGCACTTGATTTCATTTTTTCCCTATGTATAAAAGCCATTTAGAAGGAGTTGTTTTTATAGTGACTCAACAGAAAGTATCTCAGCCAAGATTGAAAGCTAGCATGAGTGAGTATGAGAAGACAGCATAATTTCTCATTTTTTTTTTATTCTACAGAATTCTCAATATGTGTATGACAGGCCGATATGGAGGACAGGATTTATAGTGTGCTCTGAAAATTAAAAAACAATTACAGCTGGAAGTGAAATGGTACTTTAAAAAAAGAAAGGAAAGAAAAAAAGAACCTTATAGTTTTTTATGAGCATGGGTAAAATCCACGAAAACACTCAACAATGCCCAGATGCTTGCTCTCAAGACAGTAAAGAGCACTTTAAAATGTCTCTGATAGAACTCAGTACAGAGAAAATAGCATTGGTCTAACTTTAATAAGAGGAGAGTTAGAAATAACATAGGAGACTGGTTTCCCCAGAGTTCCCAACTCTAGCTCTGTCTTTGTGTATCCAGATGAAACATGAAGAATTTATTCAGTAATGAGTCCTCACACCCAGGCTAAGGGCAAACAAATCCAATTTTTAAAAATTCTTTTTCAAACACAAGTTCTTTTTCCCTCTTCCTCTAGCTTTTGGCTCTTCCTTCATTTTTACTCTTTTTCTCTCTGACTCCCAAAGCTAAAGAACTTCATTACGGTAACAGTGAAGACTCTATCCTTGAGGCTGGGAAGTTTTTTGAAAGTTCAACAATTGAGGCTTTTTTGTCATCATTGTTTAAAGGCCAGACTATACTTTGTTTCATCAGGACTCTGCTGTACACAGACAAAATAGAGCCACATACCATTTTGAAGTAAAAATCAACAAAAACCCCATTTTCTAGAAGCCAGGCTACTTGAAGAGACCAACTTGAAAATGCCAGACTTTTATCAGACTCTGCACTTCACAATTGTGGGACTCTTGTGGGTGACAATTATTCCATAAACTTAGCAGGAAAAATTGACTATGCTTAGCACGTGTGGGTCTCTGAGATATTTCAAAACAAATAGGAATTTGAAGACTTGAGTCAGAATGTCGAAAAACTAAGCCCTGTGGCTTGTCTTCCATCATGGACAAAGAGATTGTATATGATGGAACAAAGAATTAAACTTAAAAAAATATATATCCCCCTTCCACTTTTTGCATCCATTTGAACATACTTTATGCTATTTCCTCTTTATCGTATATGGTTTTACATGTATTACTGCTTCTAAATGTACCCATTTTGCCAACTCTGTTCCTTTATCCATGAGAGTCTTTCTTCCTGGATGCCCACATATACTGGTTTTCTAGGGTTGCCATAACAAAGTACCACAGAATGAGTGGTTTAAACAACAGGGATATATATTCACGGTTCCAGAAACTAGAAGTTCCAGATGAAGGTGTCAGCAGGATTGGTTTCTTCCGAGGGTCCCTCTTCTTGGCTTGTAGACAGCTGTCTTCTTTCCGTGTCTCCCATGGTAATCCCCTTGTGCTTGTCTGTGTTCTAATCTCCTCTTTTTATAAGGACATCAGTCCTATTGGATTAGAGTCCGTCCTAATAGTCTCAGTTAACCTTGATTACCTCTTCAAAGACCCTATCTCCAAATACACCACATTCTTAGGTACTAGGGGCTAGGATTTCAATATACGGATTTGGGGGAAACACAGTTCAGTCCATAACACTCCGCCCTTTGGCTCCCCAAAGTTCATGTCCTTTTTGCATACACAGCTCACCAACGCCCATCATTAGGAATCCTTTAAATGCAGACAACAGAAAATTATTCAATCTGGTTTTAGTTAAAGGAAGGAAAATTTTTGACTTACATGGCTGAGAAGTTCAGGGTAAATTTATCGCATCTTTAGGCACAGCTGGATCCAGATACTATGGTTATTTTGTCAGGTATTGATCACACTTTCTCCATCTTCCAGTTCTACTTTCCTCTGTGATGGCTCACAGGAGTCATAAGAACATCCACTAAGTGGATCCACTAATGTCAAAGGGAAGCAAAGCCCTAACAAGAGCTTTTCCATATCCCTGACTGGCTGGCCACGTCCCTTCCACTCAGCCTGACTCTATGTCTATTCTCTTTTACTCAATCCGGAGTAATGCCTTGAAATGCCTTGTTCCACTTGGCTTGTGTCTGTTCTTTCTCTTCCCTAAGTAAATGTTATCCAAGATTAATGTCTGTTTTTATTTCCAGAAACCTCTCCTGTTAGGGGCAGATGGCATCTTGGCAGAATAGCAAAAGTTTCTCTTGCAATTCCTGGGGTTTTGCTTGGCTGACCAGTATCTTGTGAGAAACTAGGAACTCCTGTTTCCTATCAGGCCATAAACTCTGCAACAGTATGTAATTTTGGATCCATAAGCCTGGATGTCTGTGATTGGAGAAACCAGTCCATCCACTTTATTATTTCATGAGCCTTATCCAGGTGCCTGCCACATAGTAGGCACTCAATGAATATAATTTTTTATAACTGAATAAATAAAAAATAAATGCATAAATGGCTTGCATTTGGAATATCCATACTTCATCAGTTTTAAGTCATATCACGTATTTTTCACATTTTAACATCCATGGAACAATTGATGGCAACATTTAATCACTGTTGGCTGGAGACCATTGTAATGGAGTTGTCATTGTCTACATGTGCACATGTGTCACTTCTACACATCTCTACACATGGTCAAAACTCCGAGTCATGTGTATTATTGGTAATATATATTGAATTTAAATACCATTTGCTCTTAAATGCAGCATCTCTATGTTTCATTTAATGAACACTTAAAGAAAGAATATTATTCTATTTGTCTGATAAGCTTCCATTTAAGCCTTCTCATAAGATCAAGAAAGCAGCACCAATAAAACATACAGAAAGGATGTCAACAGCTTGGAAGAAAATCACTAAGACGATAGCAAAACAAACACTATTTTAAGAAATGCTGCATCACCAACTCTCCAGCATAGAGAGTTTTCATATATGGAAAAGCATAGGCATCAATGACTCTGAGTCAAAAAAAGGATTCAGCAGAGTTGGATTCCAAATATGAATAAGCATTAGGAATTTATTTTGTTTATATTTTCCATAAAAGGGTTATACAATTAAAATTTCTAAATGAATCTCACAAGCTCTTTCAATAAGTTAAAAAGTTTTAAATGATAAGCATTAGGCTATAATTTGAGTGGCAACATCTTTTGTTATTTAGTTATTTATAAAGTAATGATATATCATACAATCAATAGATTTTTGAGGTCTTATGAAATATTGTAGTATCAGTGAAAGAGATATTTTTGGGCCAAGGGACTAGTTATCATGCTTCAAATCTTGCCACATAAAATTGTTTTTTGCTTCTCCCCTGAAACCAAATTAAGTTACTCTCCATGAAGATGGTCTTGGATTAGACCTAAGAGAGAGTTTCCTGAAAGACGAGAAGTGGCTGTTGAGGGAGGTTGTAAGTTCTTCAGGCTCTGAGATTTGCAAGAGATACTGTTTTCTGTGACATGATGGCTAAGTTCTGCTTAAGTCTGTGTGCACAGAGCGGATGCCCTTTTCAATGTATGCATCCTTCTGCAGAATGACTAGGCAAGTTGGCCTTCTGTCCTGAATACAAAAGGTACAAGAAAGGAAGGAAAAAAAAGTAAGAAATGGGACTTAGTAGATTGTCTTAATCAACATATCAGAAGGCTGTGAAGAACAAAAAGTTGCATAGACTCTCACTGTGCTGATTAGGATGAGATGTTCTTGATCACAGATAAAAGTTGCTTCAGTTTCTGTTTTAGAAAATAAGAGACAGCTATTTGCTTATGATCAGATATTATTTGAGAGAAGCCTTTCCTGGGGCCCATTGTGCATTGTATTGAGGTGTACAAAATGTAATTAGACAGTAATATTTGCATAGCTGGTTCATAAACAGAGTAAGGTCCTTATGTGGTTGTGCCTAAGGTCTTCATATAAGAAGACAGAATAAATCCCAGAGAAAGAAGGCTTCAATTCATCTTTTGAAATCACTGCAGAAGGAGCTGCTATCTCCAAGACATCTTTGAAGATGTCATGTTCATCTTGTCATGTTCATTTAAATAACCATAAGTAGCAATGTAGAATGCCATGGCTAATAGACACTTTTCATTTAATTTCTAATTTGGACGGGCTGATTTGGCTCTTGGTAGACTGATGAGATGGGATGTGAGATCAGTCAGTCTCAGAGAGCTATCATAGAGTTCAAGACACAAGAATCACACTTCCAACTCGAGAGCTATGTTACACGTTCCTTATTTCTCTCAGTCTGTTCTTTCTGCTAACAGCTTGTTTTCTCCTTTTCCTGACTCCTCCCACTCTTTAGTAAATATAAATTTCAGGCACTGTTTCCTTCAAGACTCCTAATAGCCCATTCACCACAAACTTCCACCTCTATTAACTTTGGGTTACAGGGTTATCATAAAGCTGGCACAGAATTAACCACACTGTGGTTACCTTTTACTAGTCTACCTGTCTTACTAGTAGTCTGTGGGCAGTTTGAAGGCAGATGTATTTACTTGCACCCCGTACTAGGACAATGGCTAGAATAAAGGAACTCTCTCAATAAATGATGAAACAATTGATAAATACATGTAAAATTATATTACATTTATCCATGAACAAATTAATAGATTTATATTAATTATACATAGGATATGATATTCTTAGTGGAATTTAAGTGAAGCTTTTCCCTAAAAATATTTTTACATAAACTCTTATTTTCTGGTACTGGGGCTTATTTTAAGTACCGTTGTACTGATAGGATTGAATAATATGGTCAGCATCACTCCTCTAAAAAAGAGGAATAGACAACTAAGTGACTTTGGTAAATGACCTTTTTTTTTACACTATTTGTTCCTATTTATATTGATTGTTTCCAACTATTAACCATGTCTTTAGCCATAATATTTAGCCACCTACTGTTGTTGCTTGACTCCCCCCACCCCACTTCTCTATAATAGCTCCCGGAGTGGACTGATTTGTTTTGTTTTACTTCCACTCATTCTCCCAGCTCTTGTTTCATGTTTATGAGTTACGAAATTTTCTACTAGAAAAGAAAAAAAAAAAGAAAACTGACAACTCTCCATAGTCTATCAATAGATTTATTGGCCCATAATGGGAAAGAGTAGAGTTCAGAGACTTCAGAGTTTGTTGACCGAACCATTCATAATGTCAGCAGGGACCCCGGTTCCTTCCATCTTTTGGTTTTTCTGTCCACATACTGGCTTTATCGCATGCATGGCTTTACTTTGGCAGTGCATGCATAGCCCACAGCAGCCGTTGGGAATACATGTTACCTTCTTTGAGTTCAGCAGGAGAGAGGATACATCGTCTCTTCTTTTATTCTTAGAACAAGAAAACTTTTCCCAAATATCTTAAGAAATCTTCTTATATCTCCTTGCAGTGGGTTGAGTTCCATGCCCCAACCTGAGCCGATCCCTGTTGTTGCTGGAATGTTATGTGCCAATTGGCTGAGAACTGACTTCACAAGCAAATTCCTGAGAAGGGAGAATGAGAGTAGCACAAACATCTTACTGCTTGAGTGGAGGTCAAGCCAAGCCACAAATTAGCGTGGCTTCCACACAACGGAAGAGAGGTAGAGCGGATGATGAGGGGTAGCTACAGTGTCTACCAAAATGCATTTCCCTCAGTGTGCTGTATCTTTTCTCTTAATGTTCTAATGACAGCTCAAAACTAATACATCCCAAAATAGATCACCACCTTTTCTCTTAGAGCAAGTCCAGTTCCAAATGTTCCTGCACTGTAAATGTCATTGACATTTTCCTCATTATCCACTCCATCAGACAGATGTTGCTTTTGATCCTGTCTCATTCACCCCCAAACATTCATTTAGCTACTTTTTATGGAGTCTTTACCGTTAATATATACTGAGCACTAGGTATGCAATTGTATGTAGAGCATTGCTAAACAGATTAGAAATATAAAACTGGCCATGATGCTAGAAAATAATAAGTCTTGCTCCTTACAAACACTAAGCAAATTTGTACATACTTACAGGATTACAAATTGTGACAAATGCTCTGGAGACAGAAAATAGGGCAGCATGAAAGGAGAAGTAGAAATGGAGTTCATATTAAATTTGGTGGATAGGAAAGACTTCTTTGAAGAAGTGACACTTGAGCTAAGTCCTGAAGAGTAGAAGGAGGCAGACAGGCAGATGGGCAAAGAGAGAGGATGAGCATTGCACACAGTGAGAGTCAAGTACAATGGTATAATCAAGGAACTGAAAGGATCCCAGCAAGAGTGTGGTATAACACAAGTCAAGAGAAGAGTGCTTCACAAAGAAAGGACTGATGATGCGGCTCAATGTTGCCTAGGAGTTGGATGAGACGAGGACCGAAGAGCAATTGTTGGATTTGGCAACATGGATATCTTTTGAGACCCGAGCTGGAGCAGTTTTCGTGGAGTGATGGGAACAGGAGCGAGATTGGAGTGGTTTGAGAAATGATTGCAAGATGACAAAGTGGAGACATTATGAGTACACAACTCTTCGAAGACATTTTTCTATGAAGTGGAACAGAGTAACGGTTGACAGCTGAAGAAGACTGTGTTGTGATAGAAGCAGATCGTTTACTTTTATTTTTGTTTGTTTTGCGATAAGACTAAAATTCTCGCTCACACAGTCTATAACTCCATGAGGGCTGAGATTTTTTTGTCTGATTTGTTTGCTTATTTGTTTTGGTTTTCTAATTGATGTTTCCATAACTAGCAGGAAAACACCTGATACAGAGTAAATGCTGATTAAACCTCTGATAATTAAATGAATGAGATATACTGTTGACCCTTGAACAACACAAGTTTGAACCTCATGGGTCCACTTATATGGCGGATTTTCTTCTGCCTCTGGCCACCCAGAGACAACAAAACCCACCTTTCCTCTTCCTCCTCCTCCTCCTCCTCAGCCTACTCAATATGAAGATGATGAGGATGAAGACGTTTACAATGATCCACTTCCACTTAATGAATAGTGAATGTATTTTCTCTTCCTTATGATTTTCTCAACATTTTATTTTCTCTAGCTTACTTTATAGTAAAAATACAATATATAACACATATAATGTACACAATATATGTTAATCGACTATTTATGTTATCAGCAAGGTCTCCAATCAACAGAAGGCTAATACTAGTTAAGTTTTGGGGGAGTCAGATGAAAGTAAGGAAGAGCTTGTGCCATTGTTGAGAGTAGAGAGGAAACAGTACAGAAAGGCAGTAAGATTTCTGGGCTATTTAAGGCCAGGTCTCATGAGTTTACAGTTGCACCCTCTGTCTCGTTGGCTAATCCTCATCACTGTTAATCTGCATGGGTGTCATGGGGGTGGTGACTTGAGGGCTGGTTGGGTTCTTCATGGTTATACCGTGTAAATTGAGGGCCAAGGGAACTGAGGATATTTCCAAGGACATCATTCTGGTGGAGCAGGAGAAGGAATGAAGTGAAGACTGGGGCTACAGAAAAGGAAAAACGAGTCCTTAGAGATGAGCTCAAAGAATTGTTGTGGTTAGCTGATGGAAAGGGAGGTTGTGCTCAGGTACTGGGATATGGGAAGCTGTGAATTTGAAGGCTGTATTACTAGTTTCACTTAGTCACCTTGTCTGAATAGTCCATATTTCTCCTGCTATCTCTCTAACCTGCAAATTTTTCTCCATTTCCTCTGTCTCCAGCCTTTGAGTCCTCATCACATTTGTCTGCTGCAATATCCTCCCTAACTTCGATCTTTTCTCCTCTCCTCTCCCTTTTTTCTTGATCCAATCTTGTCTACATTGACATCTGATAGATCACCTCAGAAACAGTGTCTGGCCAGGTGTGGTGGCACATGCTTGTAGTTCCAGTTACTCTGAATGCTGAGGAAGGAGGACAGGAGTTCAAGTCCAGACTGGGCAACACAGCAAGACCCAATCACAAAAAAAAAAAAAAAAGACAATGTCTCCATCACACAGTATCCCTGCTCAAAAGCTTTATTCTATGTCCGGGGCAAGTCTAAAAGCCTTAGCTTGGCCTTCAAGGCTTTCTATTATTTTGCTAGACTTTATCTATTGAACTGTTTTCCAGTAATTTCCTTGACAGGAGTTCATTTGTACCCACATTGTCTCCTGATCATTTCCCCCATGCTTTTTGCCAGGAACTCATTCCTTTTTTCTTTCTATCACTGAAAATCATTATTGTGGTTTTAATCTAAATCCTTTTTACTATTATTTATAGCTTACTAAAGATTAAGTTAAGGTTAAGTCCTTGTTCTGCTAAGGACTTGTTCATCCTTCATGTTTTCTTTCAATGTTATGATGCTTACATTAGAGGGCTTCACATTTAAGCTTAAGGATACTCTTTTTTTACCTCACATTTTAGCGGTAAATCATTATAATGACAGTAACGATAATAATGACGAACTCAATTGTCTAAATGTGGAAAAAACAGTGTTTCTATATAATTTACATACCACTTCGTTTTAATACATGTTAACCTCACTCCCACACAATAGAATATGAATTATATTTAAAGAAAAACAGCCTTGCTATTTTGGTATTTGGAAGCATCAACAACATGGAAATGCATTCTCACCATGCGATCCACAAGCAGTTAAGTGGCTGTATTTTCCGATGTAGTTGTCCCAGGGATATAACTGCTTCCCGTGAAGCAGTAAGAATTTCTAGCTTTCCCCAAGTAAGTGTAACCTCCAAGGAAGTAAGGAAGCCAAAAGGCCAAGTGTTTCAGGAAGACCCTCCCCAGTGTTTGACACATGGGGAGAGACACATGCCAGAAGCCCGGGGCATTCAGAATGGACAAAACACTGGTCAGTGTAACCTCCGACGGGCAGATGCTGGGCTTTTAGTTGGGGCTGTGAGTAGTGTCCCTCAGATTCTCCCAAGGGACAGAGAGCCTTATTTCCAGGGGGAGTGTGGCACTTCATTACTTGTATGCACCCAGAGTGCCATCCTGTGGCCTAAAATGAGCTGTATTTGTGTGTAGTTGTGACAGCCGGTGGTATTTCTAAGGAGTTTTAAAAGGAGTAAAGGTATAGTGGAAGTAAGATTTACCAAGCCTCCCTAAGAGTGTTACCAAAAGGAAAAACAAAAAGAAAAATCCACAGGAATACCTTACAGTTCCCTCCAGATTGGTTCCAGTTCGGATCCTCATCTGGCCCATTGCTGGTTCTATTCTCGTGTCTAATTCTTCGTTGCCATTTTAATTCCTCTGCTGGTTTCCATGGTTTCTTTCTCCCTCCTCCCTCAAATGTACATTAGCAATGATGTTTGCTTTTGTCTTAATTTCAAAACAGGTTTTAAAATGCTAATATTTGTAAAGTGGAGAGAGTATGTAACTTGAATTAAGGAAAGATGACATTTCATACTTGGGCAAAAGGCAGTGAAACAATGCCTCCCAAACAAAGGACGCACCATGGCTCTTTCCCACTACCTAAAGCATATAAAATCCTAGGAAGTCAAATGTGACACAGCATTTTAATTCCATTTCTAAATTCTAGCAAGAGTCCAAAGAAACAGGCTCTCTCATATACTTCCAGGGGAAGCAAAAATGTGGCAAACTTTCTTGATGACAATTTTGAACTATATATGAAAAAAATTTCAAATGTTCATATATGTCAACCCAGCCAGTCTCCCTTTAGAAATTCATCCTCAGGAAGTGAACAGAACAAAAAAATGCTATATGTTTTTATTATTTATAGTAACAATAATTTTTCACAAACCTGATTATCTGCTATAGGAGAGTGGTTCAATAAGGTGTGAAATATCAGTGGTAATGCTGAATGACTATTAAAAATAATGTTAGGGAAGAAAGAATATTTAATGGCAGGGGAAAATATTCTCAATATGTTCAGGGGCAACAGCGAATTATAAAATAGTAATTTGGTTCTTACAAAGGACATGGAAGAGATTAACCCCACTTTCTTACTATACCAGAAGCAGAAACCAGCAGAGGGAGAGCCAGATATTGGAGGTCAAAACGGCAGCTTCCTGACACTCTTTGTCACCCCTTGAGCTTAAGCCCCTCCCACTAAGCAGGTAGACCCAGACGATGGTAACATCCTCCCCGTGGCTGGAGCGGGGCTCCCCCTGTTCAGTTCCATTTGCTATTGTTACCAAGGAGGAAAGTTCCTTTTCTCTTCAGAATGAGTAAGGACTCAGTTGTAAAGGGATGAAACTAATTCCTGTGCCCTTTCCATTTGGGGATGGAAGTTTCTTCCCTTCTATGGCAAGCGAGGAGTAGGGACAAAGGCTTTCCCATTTAATACTCCGCAGTTTTTGACTGCTTCTTAATTAGTTTAAGATGCAGGAGGAGAAGACGAGATTGTTATCACTGTCACCTCTCTAAAGCCTAATAAATACGTATAGTGGGCTACCAAATTTGTGTGTGTGTATGTGTGTGTTACTACATATATGTAAAATGGCTGGAATTACGCATGTCCCCACGCAAACTGTGTTCTACCGTAAGTGTTCACTATTTTTATAAAATACATATTAATATATATGTGCCTGTATATATGTATGTGTATAGAAATATAAAGGAATATGTATTTATATATAGCATCTTTGTATTTACATATATTAATATTCATATGTCATGATAGTAAATATTTATCTAAATGTCTGTATATTTTAAAAGAAAATTGAAAGATGTAACAACTGAATTGACCCGATGCATAATCTCACCCTAATATTCTCTGTGTGCTTTGAAACGAGCAAAGACAAGGGTTGCACACAGTACGACAAGGCCCCCTTTCTCCATCAGGTGGGGGCAGTAGTCAGGGGGAGCTGCTGCCCAGACACCTGAGCAGTGGGATACTTCTGCTTGCTTGCATGTGTATATGACAGGCCTGGGCTGCGGAGGGGAGGAGCAGGCAGGAGGCACTTGTAGGTAAGGATGAGCGATGGTGGGGAAAGCGGTGCTTTGTATTCCCAGCTTCCGAGAAAGCTCCTACTAGCATCTCCTTGGACTCATCCACTCATCTGTCCAGTCATCTCTTCATCACGCATTTTGACAAATTTATAGAGAATCAGCAAACACCAGGATAGAAAGTGTTAAAATGCTTGTTCCTAGCTGAAAGAAACTTCTTAATAAGGTGTAATTATCAATAAAATAATGTCAATAAATATTTGATATTGTGTATCAGGCACCGCGTTAGACCCTTTGCATGCACTGTATAATTTGGTCTTCCCAAACAACAGCCCAAGAGCTAAATACATTTCTGATGCCCTTTCTGTAGACAAGAAGTCTCCCACACGGAGTTTAAGGTCAGCCGGCGAGTGAATGACAGAGCTGAATTCATACCTGAGCCATTTGACTCCTGAGTTCGTGCTCTTTGCTACCGTCCCCAATAGCCTTCACGGCCTGATTCTTCTGAAGATGACATTAATTAACTTTCTGAAGTCATGTTGCAGTTTTGGAACGGGAGGATACTTTCGTTTAATATTTTGAACCTTTTGGAGAAACACGAGCAAAGTTTAAGGCTGTCAAATGAGTTTTATTAAAAATAATTAAAACAATATCCCAGTCATCAAGAACACATTTGTGTTGGAGGAAAAAGATAAATAAATGACTGGTGCTTGAAATAGAAACCCCAGAGCAACATGTAATCACATAAAATAAGACGAGGGTGCCCGCCTGACTCACCTAACTCGCTTCTCTCTCCTCATCTCAGTTTATCTTCTAGTTAGAAAGAACAAACCCCTGGGAGAAATCATTTCATTCCACGTCGTTCCTTTCTGCTTTTTTGAATTTAAATTTGAAAATGTAAAGCCTGAGAAATCCCAGAATCTAGTCTCTTTAATATGAAATTTAATTTAGGGGATGGCATGGAAGAAGAGCTATAGAACCTCTAATGGATTTTTTTTTTCTGAAGGAACATGAAATTAAATATCAGTAATTATTTGATACGCTTTTAAATGTAGACTTTAAATCCATCCTATCACAGGAACTTCCAGATGTATCAAGCATTAGTGTGACAACTGAAACGGTGAAATGCTTAAAAAATGATGAGAAACCTCATTTTCGAAGCCAGATGACAGATACAAAAAGTTGGCAGGATGTCTGAAAGAAAACCTAGCATGCGGAGGGAGATCTAAAAATACTGTAAACAAAAACCGAAAGACAACTTGGAATTTCACTTCAGAAATGTTGTAGATTTTAAAATAGCACCAGTGACTTCTTTTCCCCTTTACAATGAAATTTGACGGATTTTCGCTGTAAGCGTTGGTTTTTAAAAAAATACTCGTGCCACTTTTTGTAAATTTTATTTTAGTTTGTGTGTCTGTTTGATCATCCTAAGATGTAAATGTGTTCTCTAAATACGTTTCTCTATCATGGTAACTGAGCTTCCAAACGTGGAGTGCTCAATGGGCTAATTCACTTTCGGCTAAGAGCTGTGGTTCTCAAACTTTCTTGTGCATCAGAATCCCCTGGAGGGTTCTGTAAAACACAAATACTGATTTCATATGCCTGGGAAATGGCCCGAGAATCTGGATTTCTAAGGAGTTCCCAGGTGATATCCATGCTGTTGGTACCTGGACCATGCTTTGAAAATTCCTGACCTCACTAGAGGAAGAAAAATCTCAACATCCGCCTGTTGCTTCCTCACTGCTTCATGAGTATCAGTGTCATTAAAATCCGGATTGAGGTTGTGTATCAGTGGTGGGGTGGGGCGAGGGGCTGCAAACAGTTTCAGTATTGGCAGAGTTAGAGGAATTCATATATCAACAAAATAAATGAAAGAATTAGTAAATTATGGATTTTGGAGGAAAGAGATTGAAAAGATCGATATATTAATATATAATAAAACATTACAACGTTCTTGACCGAAACATAAATTTGAGAATACCGGATTTGTGTACATGATGTGTTCTCGAAGACATTAAAAACAAAAACAAAAATAAAACCTGCTAGCCCAGAAGTTCGGATGACCCACTGATTTAAATCAGGAAAGAGTGACTAGGCCACTATATGGGAAACATCTGCAGATCTCTATAATTAGTGCCAGAAGTGAGTAATGTATAGCCACCCTGACAGTCCTCGGCAAGATGACGGTGGGAAAACCTAGCCAGCTTCTTTGCAATGTGTATGACACAATATAAACTGGATAGAAGAGTTTTCAAATTTACTGGCTGTAATATATATAGTCCCTGCATCCATATCTTTAGGTCGTATCCAGAATTGAAACATTGTTGAAGTAAATCCAGGAAAAGAGCCAATGACATACAAGATACCAAGTACCAATTCTATGGAGCGTGGAAGAATTCAGAAAAGGCTGCATATAAACAAGACAGGGAGTGGTAAATTACGGCAGCTGGCTATGCCGTTTAGCTAATGAACATTGCTGGTATTTAAACAGTTGTCTTACCTTCCATCAGTGCACATTTTTTCCATTCCTTCTTTTCCTCTCTTCCTTTCTCCTTCCCTCTGTCTTTCTCTTCCTCTTTACTTTCCTCACTCCTTTCTTATATTCAACAAGTATTTTTGCACACCTGCCTTGTACCAGGCACTGATTGTGCTGGGTAGGCTTTGAGGATGCCACAATGATTGAGACAGATGTTGTCTTTGCCTACACGTATCATGTAGTCATTGAAGGAAGTTGGATAGCAAGCAAATAATTTAAACTAGGAAAAGTCCTACAAAGTAGCAGTGTGTACCTTGAAAGCATATGAGAGAGGGACTGGTCCTATCCAGGAATCAAGGCAGGCTTCTCTGGATAAACTATGTTCAGACTTGTTATGTTTGGGAGGACAGGGAGTTGGCCTTGTCCACTTCTTATCCTCTGTGCCTAGAACACTGCCTGGACCACCACTGATACTCAGTACGTTTGTATGGAATCCGGAATCCTGAGCTCTGACTGCGAATAGGGCTAGCTAAAGGAAGGGTGAAATGATAGTGGGAATATTCCAGAAAGGTGAAACATAATGTTGTGCCCAAATATAAAGTATATGGAACTTGGCTGTCCAATGTGATAGCCGCTAGCCACATGTGGCTATTAAGTATTTGAAATATGGCTAGTCCAAACTGAGATGTGCTGTACGTGTCAAATACACAACAGGTTTTGAAGACTCAGTGGGAAAAAGGAATGTAACATAGCCCATTAATAAATTTTAAAGTATCAGTTATGTGTTGAAATTATTGTGTTTTGTATATATTGGGTTAAGTAATATATTCTATGAAAAGTAATTCCACCTGCTTCTTTAAAATTTTCAATGTGGCTACTAGAAAGTGTAACACTACATATGTTGCTTACATTATATTTTTATTGCACAATTTTATTTCTCTCTGATCTGAAATCCTAGAGCATTGCATCCCGTTTATTCCTGCACTGTCGCAAGTCTCTTCGGAGAGAACCATACATCCTGCTGAAATGCTGTTACGTTATAAAAACATACTGTTTCGACCTGTTATTTTATTGTCATATTGTGCATCTCAATACAAAAATTTTAGTATCTAAGAAATGCTGCTAAGTGAATAGATTTAGTGACCAGCTTCTGAAAAGTGAGGCAATCGATGTAAACGCCAACCCTGTTTCTTTCATGAGTCCCATTCCCAGTTAGTTTGCTCAAGGGGGGTTATTTTGATTGGAAGGTTTTGGTTTTATTTGGTGAAGGGGTGATATATTGAGGCATACTACTTCTCTTTCAAGAAAGAATAAACTGTGAGAAATGGAAGTAAAGTGGAACCATTCTCTACAGATACAACTTCAACTTGTAGGTGTTTCAAATCCCTGAATAGAAAAAAAGTGCTAATGATTAGACTCTTTATATTCTGAATACATTCCAAGGGATTGTGGCATCTGGAAAGAAAAGGAATGTGTTGTAAAAGTTGATTTCTGGGTCCGGCTTTGTGTGCACATAAAGCACTTGGAAGCATGAGAATTGGCTTCGTAATTGCAGTTGCTTTCAGCTGAGGGGGCTCTTTGGTTGCAAACAAATAACTAAATTCAAGTACAGTGATAGCACACAAAGCTATAAAAACAAAACAACACCCTTCCTTAGAAAAATCTATAAACCCGAACATTAACAATAATGATGGAGGGTTAAAAAAATTAAAATGCATGCTAATGCCTAATGCTTACAAATCTATTATACTTTTAGATAATATTTTTATTGTCTTATTCTTTCCTTCATTCACTTGGAATTAGGCAGGGCCAAGCAGCAATATTTCTTTTGATTTTCTTGCCAAGGAACAGACACAAGCGAAGGCACTCTTGCTGCTTTCAGACAAACCAATTTGGGCAAACTTAAGATATACAGCTTATATCCCATACATGAGCTGGAAAATCGCCATGTATCTGGTCCCATCGCATCCTAATAAAAGATGGAGGACAGCTCACCGAGCCTCTGAATTTCGTCTGTGAAATTTTTCAACTTGATTAAGAAAGAACCGAATTGACTTTAGACTGTGTTCAGTAAGGCAACAATGCATCTTTTCCATTTGTGTAAATTTTGAAATTTTGCCTGTTAGTTTTACTTTTGGTATAACGTTGTTCTGATACACCAAGTTAGTGCATTGAGATTCTAGCTCAATTCTCTTACAGGTCTGAAGGATAGAAACATGGGACAAATATTTGTTAAATGCCTATTATGTGCCAAGGACGGTTTTGATTCAGCAACACTAGAGATGAAGCATCATCAACCCTTGAAGTATAGAAAAATTTTTACCAAAGATTGCTCAGGAAAACTAAACAAGGTAGAGAAATGCACTCAGTGCCAAGGTCAGGTCTTCTGGGAAGGACCTAAAGTGATAGAATCTTTCTGGCATCTGCTCAAGTAAGAGTCCATGAGGTTAATTTGTTCTATGTTTCTGAAACCCCAAAAGAGAAAAATTTAGAGGGTTATGAAAGATCCTCTCTGGGATTAAGGAAAACTTTGCAGAAACTAAGAAAGCTACAGAATAGAAGCGACAAAGAGAGATATTGATGGGATGGAGATGCTGAACTCAAAGCTTGGGAAATATTAGCTTTTAGTGAAGTTCAACAAGTATGATGGAATCTTGTTTATTAATGTAGGCCGACCACTGTTGTACAATAGCTCAAATAGAATATTTATTTCTCAGGAATAGTAGTAGGTGGGTGAATAGCTTGTAGGGGTGAGGGGAAACTTGCCCTTTCTCACAAAAGTTCACTGAAAGATTAACTCACGATTAAGGCAGATTAATAAAAGAAAGGTTTATTCACCAATACCATGCATATGGGGAGTATTACAAGAGTGATTACCCAATATCCCAGTAAAGTTTAGATATTTTCATACCTGTCTTTTTGGAGGGGAGGGGAAGTGAGGAGCACAGATAATTCTGTTTAGGGGTGACAAATGTGCTAGGGAGGACAAATGGATGGGGAGACGGATTGACTTGTAAATGATTCTCTTTGCAAATTAACCTGAGAGACAGATATTGTGTTTAAAATAATTTGAGCCAGGTCTGCTTGCATTCTTGATCTTCTCTCCTGTAATATATTGAGATAATAGGGAGAGGAAGGGGAGTCAGTTGCCCATTTTGATCTTTTGATCAGGTCAGTATGGTTTATGGTTTATGAAAAGGGAAAGCCCCTTCCAGTGCTTTTTTTTTTTAATCTCAAATGGTCTTTAATTCAAAACATTCTTTATACCAAGGAGTCATATTTTGTGGTGAAATTTTCTTAGGTCCTTCATTCCCCCTCTCTGGAACTTCTCTATAAGTTTCATACATTAAAAGCTGAATGGGTAGCCGTGGAGAGAGAGATTGGGTAGTAGTCTAGTAACAAAAGATCTGAAATGGGAGACAAGAATATAGATTACAACGAAAATAAATAAGTAGGAAAGAACAAATCTAAGCATGTTTCTCCACACCCCACTAAACCAGTTTCCCATTCTTAGAAATAGATCTTCATTAATCTGATGGAGAATATTTATCTAGTCTTTTAGGAAGTATAGATCACAGTCTCTACTCGCCCTGAGTGGCAAGCATTTTCTCCAATGATCACCCAAGCTCTTTCCCGTTGGGCTGTCACAGTATCCAGGGGGCAGCTGTTTTCAAATACAACAGAGGCTGGGCTGTTGACTTCCAACTGAAGTGCTCCCAGTGCTTGTATAGTGATATCAAACTCTTGTTCTATTACCAGGGAGAGATTCAAAACTGCCTTTTCAATTTCATGAGTTCTAAATGCCGGACAAAGAATCCTGAGCACCAAAAAATACCCCTTAGAATTGTGATATATAAGTGGGTCTTTACTAGAGCTATTGTGTATAGCAGCTCAAAGAGAATATTTATTTCTCAATAATAATAGTAGGTGGGTGAATATTATAAAAATATTCTAGTTTTTGCTTGGTACTACTTTATGAACAAAAGACCCTAAGTTTGTAATTTGGCTGGCATTTAAAGTGGAGTATCTGGCAACAGATGGTGTCAGACAACCAAGTCCATAGCATCCTGATCAGCAAGGTGGGAACCGCTTGTACAGTTCATCACCATGCACAATAAAAAGGCCAGTGTAATTTATAGATAAGGTCAGATTGGGACCTGTGACCTCCCAGTCTGCAGTTTGCTGTGCTTCTTCTTCCTCATTGGCACTTCCATATCTCCAGTGTCCATCTGTCCCTGCCAGTCTATGGGAACAGAACAATTCATAATACCTGGTGATTTGACAATTGTTGACATCATGAAGGTTAGTGTCAGCACCATCTAAGAGATGCAAGAATGCCATCTGTGGAATCAACCCATTGAGTCTGATCACAATATTTCCCTAGCATGTCACCCAAAAAAGATCCAACATCATCCCTGTTTTTAATGCAGAGGGAAAAAATCCTTTTTAGTGACTACCTGAGCAAAAGATAGTTCTTAAGCTTCTACAGAGGTTTTTCTGTGTCCAGTTGACTCACCAACAGGAGAAGCAGCATGATGTTTCCTTTCTGGTTGTGGATGCCACATCTTGTCATACATCTATCTTCTGAACTGGTTCTACCAGGCATTTACATTGGCAGAAATAGAAATGAGTTTGGGTTCCTTTGCATGGTCTAGGTGTCGGCATAACCAGAAACTAGATTGATTAGTCTGTATGGCCAGGGTTTGAAAGACTGGTGCAAAGGGATCCTGGAAAAACAGCCTGACCTGCTGGAAAAACAGCAAGCGTTAATAAGAGCAAGGCATAATTTGTAAGAAGAGTCACAGTGGAAGAAAAAAGGGAGAATGGGACAGGTTGAGGCTAACTCCACTCAGCTTCAATGTGCAATCCTCGAAGGGGGAGGCTTAAAAAAAAATGTTTAAAAAGAACAATTTCGGGGCATTTAAAAGACAAAAAGGAATTTATAGCTGAAAAATGAGGTTTCTTGTTCCATGATCTTGGGAGAAAACTGTCTACTTCTTGAAGATGTCTGCTTCAGGGGCCTGGGAACTGGCCCTGGAAATCTTTACTTTCAGGTCACCTGCAGGGGTCGTCCTCCAATTGTCTCCGTGTAGTTTGGCATGGCTCTCATGCATCTGGGAGGAATTTTCTTTTATTTTTATGGCAGTGTAGGTGGTTAACTGTACTTCATAAGGGCCTTCCCAGCGAGGTGACAGTGCATATCATCTTCTAAAAACTTTGATGTGCATTAGATCTCGTGGTCAAACAGGATGACAAGTCCTGACAGTTGGTGGACGCCATGTTCCTTTCACCTGTCCATGATCTGCTCCAAGCATAGTTACTGCCTGTATGTAGCTAGTGATGGTATCAGGTTGTTCACTTAAATCTTCACAGTGTTCAGTCGGTCCAGGAATAGAAGATTTATAGGTGTGATGTTGGCAGGGGGTGACAGAACACTATTTCAAAAGGGGTTAAACCATGTTTCCCAATTGGAGCATTCTGGATTTTTCTAAGTGCCAAAGGTAATGCTTCCAGCCATTTAAGTCCAGTGTCTCAATAGACTTTTTTAAAGTCCTTTTTATTTCTAGATTTTTACATTCCACTTGCCCTGAGGATTGGGCATGATCTGGGGTACGGAATTTTAATGAGTACCCCAGAACCTTTGTAAGACAGTGGTTTAAAATGAGTCCCTTGATGCGACTCAATCCACAAAGGAATACCAAAACAAGGAATAGTGTCAGTTACTAATTTCTTTCCCACTGTTGTAGCATCAGCACGCCTAGTTGGGTAGTAGTCCGTCTATCCATAAATCATATAAACAATAACCAAACAGTGAGAAAAGCCTAAAGCTGGAGATAACTCTGTAAAGTCAATCTGGAGTGCCAAAACTTGTAGTCTGGGTCTTTGGGGGCTTCCTGGAGAGTGTTGGTTTCCTCCAGAGATTTGGTGAGATTTACAAATGGTACACTGGAAATAATTTGGTCAGAGATATTGTACATCCCAGGGCAGTACCAACTATATATTTTTTTTCTTAATTATCCCCCATTTGCACACGTGTCCCATGTGATGGCAGATAAATGCAAGTCAAAAAGTTAAAACAAAAGGGGCCACAGGGAGTGTGTTTGGCCCAATGTATAATCTATTTGATATTATATGTCTATTGGCAATAGGAGTGTCAGCAGAAATTAAGAAACGAGATTTCCAAATTGAATTGTGCCAACTGCATGGCAGACTCCAAAGGCATATTTGGAGCAGCTTTTCCTTTTGCCAATGTGCAAGCTTGAGTGAGGGCTATAGCAAAATTGACTCGAGGCATTTTGGGATGAGCTTGAGTGCCCTGAGATATCTCATGTCCTAAGTAACAGTTGTCTGTACCCACTGGAGTCCAGACTTAGAGGACTTATGGCTTCATTCAGCTAGAGTCTTTAACAGAATAAGTCTAAGAGAGCATCCTGTTTACAGAGTAAAAGACTATTAACACATTGAACAAGTACTGAACAAGAGAGGATCTCTGGGTAAAGGCCATAGAGTCTATCCACATCAGCTTAGAGGATGAGAGAATATGGAAGGAGATTCACAGTGTTTCTGAAGTATTCAGGTCCATATTAACTATCTCCCTCTGAAGGTGAATGCAAAGAGAAATTGTGAATCAGGGTGTATTAGAACTGAAAGGAAAGGTGGCAGAGGTCAATTGCTGTATTCTTAAAGTCACATGAACTAAAAAGTATTTGAGTTAGTTTCTATCTTCTTGATAAAATATTTGATTTAAGTGCCTGTTATTTTTTTAAAGCTAATTAATTAGAACTTTTTAAATATAATTTGGTAGTGAAATATCACATACAAATGGCATACATAGACACAAAGACATACAGACAAGCAGTTCTAATTGCTCTTATAAAGAATTTTTATTTGTCAGCTCTTAAATATTACTATCATTTTTATTTAGACTATCAATCTTTTACTTACCTATTTTATTGTTTTAGGCAATTACTAGCTAGGCAACAATTATGCCTTTAGTAAGATTTTGCCATTTCGGTAAGCTTTTGTTGCTTCCAGGACCTAATATTTATACCTGTGTAGGTAGGCGTAGCCAGAAAGTAGAGTATTCAGTTCTTCAGAAATAGAGGATCCTATTTTTACCATCATCAACTTAGGCAATGATTTTTCCCTACCCGAGCACACAAAGAAAAGAAACAAAGAGACAGAAAACAGAAATCTCCGTGAATTCCTGAAAGCTGGAGTTCGCATCCCAGTAGGGTTATCATTTATTGTTAAGTTTCTGCCTCAGTCAGACAGTTGAGCCCTCTAACTGGATTTAAGCTAATTAATTATCAGATCCAATCTGATCCCAAGCCTAGTTTAATTTCTGTCATGACTTCTGAACCCAGTTAGCATCAAATTTGCTCAAACAAACTCAGAGAGCTCAAAACACAAATCTGTGGCACTGTGAATCTGAGAGAGAACTTACCCACGAGCCTCAGTTGCAACGAGAGAGCAAAAGACCACAGGTCCAGCAGGTACCTTGCTGGGGCTCTTGGTGCTCCTGGGGGTCTCCGGGAGCTCAATCTCGGAACCCACTTTGATAAAACTTAAATTAGCAGTTTAATTAAGCAAAGATCGATTCACAAATTAGGCAGCTGAACTAGCACATGTTCTGAGAGACTCTAATGCTATAGCGTGGTTGAAGAAGATTCGTGGACAGAAAAGAGGAAGTGACTACAGAAAATGGAAATGAGGTCTAGGAACGACTGGATTGGTTACAGCTCAGCGTTTGTCTTACTTAAATATATTTTGAATATTTGGCCACCTTTGCTTGGCCAAAACTCCAGGATCAGCAAAGAGGAAGGTGTAGAAAGCAGTGAAGATGAATGGAGCAAACATTAGCCAGGACAAACAGCCGATATTTTGCTCTTGAACTATTAAGCTAAAGTATCTTTTTAAGTGAAACCAATAAGTCTTAACCAAGGTTATAATTTAATCAAGGAGAAGAGAATAGTTTTTAACAAAATCCAGAAAAGCCACACTAAAACAGCTCACAGAAAGAAAGCCTCAATAGCCATAAATGAGGTGTAACCCCAAATTCTGTCCAGCCATATTTTCTAGGGGCTCAGCTGACTATTTATCCATAAATATCTAAAAGCCCCATATGTCTCTGTGGAATACAGGAAAGTAAAAACTACACAGAAAGGAAGAAAATCACACAAACATCAAACCACAATGGGCTCATTCTCTGTCCGGGAGTCAAACTTAAGCTGCTGAGGTGAAAATGCAGAGCTTTAACCATTAGGCTGCAAGGCAAATTGGCCCCTGTTATGATTCCCACGGGGCTAGTGTTCCAAGGATTGCTATCTTTGTTTTACGCCTGATATTTGTTTTTCAATTTTGTCATGAGAATTTTTAAGGCTAGCCACAGCATTGTATGTCTTTCTTTTAATCTAATTTCCCTATTCACACAAATAAGACAACTGTTTTGAATAAGAGATCTGTAAAATCTGTTTTTTTAAAGAAAACTTAGAAGTCTTTTAATTTAAAGCATCCGTCTTTTGGCCATTAATCTCAATGGTATATTTATTCCAACAGCAATTCAATCCAATGCCTCTTCATGGAAAACCCAGGTGGTAATTTTTCAGGGTTAGCCTGGAGCAGATACAGAGAAGGCCGTTTCCAAGATTCCCAAAAATTCAATCTCAGAAATACACAAGATGGGGCATTTTAAGACAAAGACTTCCCCCAGAGCTTGATACGTTCGGCACAAAGAGTGTGCTGCTTAGTTAGTTTTGGGGGACCTGCAGCAAGGTTTGTCTTTATGGACGCGGGTCTAGCCAGAACCCCGTAACCGTCTGGTGTGTAGTGCCGGTGCGAACGCCGGGCTTATGGGGTGCTAGGCCCGAGGTCTACCCTGTGATAACCCTCTTTATAACAAAAATAACACAGAAAGACAATTGACACAAGAAAGAACACTATTAAACAATAAAAGCAACAATGAAAGCTATTTCTGAGAGGAGAGGGAATCAAACAATATGAATATTCATGTCACAAAGTACCAAAAAGTATACAAATACCAGAGTGGCTCACAAGACTGGTCACTTACGAAGTCTTTTCTCTCATTCATCTTCAATTTGGAAAGGACAATAGTCTTTTACCATGTGCTCAAACAGAGCCTAGACAGAGGGAAAGCGGGGGTCTGACGGATAAATAAGTTATCTTACCATGCGGCTGGCCTGTCGGGGTTCCGATTTTTCTCACTGTGGCTTTCAGGAGAGCAGAGTGGCTTTGAGATCCTACCAGCCACGCCAAATTGTAGGGGTGAGGGGAAACTTGCCCTTTCTCCCAAAAGTTCACTGAAAGATCAATACACAATTAAGGCAGGTTAATAAGAGAAAGGTTCATTTACCAATACCATGCACATGGGGAGAATCACATGGTGATTACCCAATATCCCAGTGAAGTTCAGATATTTTCATGTCTGTCTTTTTGCAGGGCAGGGGAAATGAGGAGCACAGGTAATTCTGTTTAGGGGTGACAAATGCTAGGGAGGACAAATGGATGGGGAAGACATATTGACTTCTAAATGATTCTCTTTGCAAATTAAATTAACCTGAGAGAGAGATACTGTGTTAAAATAATTTGAGTCCGGTCCTGCTTGCATTCTTGATCTTCTTTCCTGCAATGTTTTGAGATAACCGGGAGAGGAAGGGAAGTCAGTTGCCCCCTTTGATCTTCTGATCAGGTCAGTCTGGTTTATGCAGATAGAGGAAAACCCCCTACCAGTGCTTTTTTAAATCTTGAATGACCTTTAATTCAAAATATTCTTTATACCAAGCATCATATTTTGGGATGAAATGTCCTGAGCTCCTCTAAGTTGTTGGGTAGTTCTCTTTCAGACTGTCATTTATAGGAGGAGGGGACCGAGGATGGTAGAGACTCTGCCATCTTCTCCATGTATTTTCCACAGTTATCTCCATTTTGTCCAGCTATGCAGGAAAAGGAGCACAGTGAAGCATGTAGGAGATTTTTACATGTTGTGTCTAGAAATGGCACACAGTATTTCTTCTCCTTTTTCACTGGTAGATGTCAACCACGGCTAATTGCACAGAAGGCTGTGAAACATAGTCTAGATGAGCACCGGGACAAAGAGGACAATGAAGTTAGGTCAGACACTAGTGATCTCTGCTAGATTGAGTCAATTAACCACAGATCCCGTGCACCCTTAACACAATGTGATTTTGGGGTTTAGATCACTTCTGAGTGGCATTAACACAATACCCCAAGCCAAGCCAATACTTGTAACATTTCAGTTTTTCTAAAATATCATGTATATGCTCAGCTGGATGCTTGACTCTGACCTCACATGTCATAGCTCTCTGGGAAGAAGTTAAATGAAGTGTAGTATTAGATCACCTTGTTCATCTTGTGACTATGTGGGCAACATGATGAATGCAAAGATCATTTGTTTTGGAGTCAAATAGACAGGACTTTGGGTCCTTGTTCTTGACCTGATAGCTTTGTGGCTCTTGGTAAGTGTCTTAACCTCTCTTAGTCTCAGATTCAGCATTTTAATGAGGAGAAAAAAAGAAAAAAACACCCTAACTTCCAAAGTTGTCATGATGATTAAGTGATTTTTAAAAAAAAATAAAAATAATCAAAAATTTAAAATCTTAGTGGAGTCCCAATTTTGTTATGTGTTAGAATAGCTGTGAGTTCCTATTTCTCAAATAATTTCTTTTTGAAAGCTAAGAATGTAGGTTGAGTTTTCCTAAATGATGTTTTAATACCTATGAAGACAGTAATATTTTCTCCTTTATACAATAAGATGATAAATATATTAAAAATCAGTTAAATTCCTCCCCGCAAATTCTGCCAATTGTGCAGTATTAGGATCCTCTTTAGTGCATCATTGGTCTATAAATACTTGTTGAATGTCTGACTGTCCTCAAATCAATACCCCAGAATTAACAACAACCTAAATTTTGTTGCAAGCTAGAACTCTGAAGGTTCCGCTATGACCATGACATCCATTTTTTTCCTGTCTCAGATGGGATTGATACAAGGAAAAGTTCCTTGACTAAGTGCATATAAGGCTTGCCTGCCAAATCAATCTGAAGTAAAGTTGATAAATTCTTTTATTTCTTGGTTTTCCTTTCACTGAGATATTTAGTACAAGTTGCTTGGCTGACTTACAAGAAAAAAGAAAAGGCATTTTCTCCACTTCAGTAAGGATTAACAAGAGAACCCTTTACACTCATAGAGACCAGCTGGCATGGTGACCACAGCCTTCTGAGCTTCCAAGGATTACAGCAAAAGTGTGCAGAACCAGGGAGAGAAAGGGTGAAAAGAGAAAGGGCAGTTTCAGGAACAGCTGCCTTCTTGAGACCTTTCCCACCTAGGGGTTGCCTCATTCAAAGTCTTCAAACAAAGCCCAGGAAGAAAGGCATTTGTGTCAGAAGCATGTCTAGTGCTAAATGCCTAGAGAAAGCACTCTCCTCCCTGCTGTGTGCCACATGGAGATAAAATGTTAGCTCTCTATTATGCGTCTGTGCCAAAGTCAGTCCTTCACCCAGCTATCCTACTTCCAAGGCACGGTAGATTCTATCTGGGTCAGCCGATTAACCAACCCTTGTCTTAAATTTCTTCAACTTCTCTCTTGCAGTCTGCAAGTATTTGTTGGGACTCTAGAAATGTAGTACTCTTCCTCTTATGGAGCTTATATTAAAAAGAAGGGTGGAGGATTCTTCATAATAAACAAGAGAAAAAAGGAACTAGATTTTTAGGGAGAGTGATGATTGCTATGAACATAAAAGGATGTCTGATAGGAGGGAAGGGATGAATGTCAAACTTAGATAAGAAGATTAGAGAAGGTCTTTTTGTGTAGAAGTCATGTGAGTTGACACTGGAATTGTGAGATGGGGTCAACGAAGCTGCCATATGTAACTCTGAGGATAGGACCCATTTAGGAAGCAATTGAATGTGTGGGAATGTTCTTGGCTAATTCAAAGAAGAGAAAGGAGAACCTTGTATTTAGAATGGAGCTGGTAAGGCTGAAGGTGCGATAACAGAAAATGCCAGATCAATTAATTCCTTACAGGCCATGAGAATGAATGAGTTTAGATTTTATCCTAAATGTGATAAGAAACCATTTGGACCTACTGAGGATTTATTTCATTTTGTTTGTTTTATGTGGTTAAATATTCTATGCTACTGAAAGTTCTTTGTCTGATGTCTTGAGCTCTACAGTCAAAATCTCAGTCCCTAAGTCTGTCAAATTGCAAGGGAAATGAAGAATCATAAAAAGAATTTTAATAAGATTTATTGACACTTTCAATTTGTGAACTCTTGAATGGGAAACTTTATTTCTTTGTAATTTCCTTTACATTTAGGATGGAGTAAAGGGTAAATCCTCTTCTTTTTAGAGGATTGTAATGAAGACTTTTGTTTAATGTATCAGAAATTACACCATTGTGAAGGTCCTATTTCCAAAGGGTGATTGCCAAAAGCCATGTTCTTTCTTTAAGGCATGTTTCTCATTTAAAAGCACTTATCCTTGAAAAAAATGAATGAAATAGTTAAGGGAATTGGTGCTAATTAGAAATGACAAGCTGACTATAAACTCCTGCCCTTTTTTTAGTTCTTGTTATGTTTTCTATGGGTTTTATGCAAAATATTGGCATAAATGCTTTCTTGTGTATGAAAACATAGATTTCAATTTTTTGTGGCCCTGATTTTCACAGCTACATTTTTTCAATATTTTTTCTACTTATGAAAAGTAAAAGTTGTGACAGAATAAGAAATTGTAGGCTATTTCAGTTATGATATAAAACCCCCAACTAAAAAATAAAGAAAATATGTCAACGTTTGTTTACATGAAACAGTAGCTTCGTTATACATGTGTTCCAAAGTTGGGATTTGGTGTGATATAGGTTTTATTTTTACTTCCTGCTGTGCCTGCTTTTCATCAGATATATGGTGAAGCCATTGGGACACATACTACCACAGTTTGTTTTCTCCCCAGAATTGTTTGGAAGTCAGGATTATTAAAGAGATGTTTGGAAACAATGAGTTTTTGACGGTGGTTTGTAAAATGTCTTGGGGAACTTGATGAGGCTTGTGATTGCTGTTTTGTTAAAAGCTCTTTATTCCCATTCATTATGCATTCTTTTGGCTTTGGCTTTGGCTTTGGTTTTTGGGTTTTGGATGTGATCCTACACTAAGTGGTGCCCACCCTGTAAGTGATGAAGTGCCTTTGGGTATGTTTTCTGGAGCTGGCCCACTGGCATTGCATGTGATGCAAGTGAATGAGCTTGATATTGTCTATGGAGTTTTGGGTTTCCCATAGTCTCTGGCTACAAATGAAAGCAGGCTTTCAGGGTTAGCAACCTTTGACAATGAGTGGGGTTAAAAGTTTGGGGAGTAAGTGGAAGCTCTGTAGTTGTTACTCCTATGACAAATAAAATACATTGGTTAAGCCATGCTTTGTCATGAGTAACTGGTCCAAAGCAAAGAAGCGAGGGGTGGAAATGACAGACACGTTTCCTAATGGAGCAGTGAGAATAGTGAGATCCGCCAGGGCTTTCTACTGGGATTCATTTTTTGGTTTTTACCGGTTATAAAGATAATAGATGCTTACAGCAGATGTAATTGAGACTAAAAGTATAGTATTAATCTCAAAGTCTAATGTAATATAAAGACCATTCATAAAGTATAATATAAATATTGAAAAATCTATGCAATTTATCCTCTTTCCCCCACCCCCTCCTGTCCTGTTTTTAAGGAGGGTCTTCTGTCTGGCTGCGTATCTGTCCAAATATACGGAAATATAAGTCGGGTAACCTGAAAGAGGATAATACATTAAGATTGATTTACTTAGTGAAAAAGCAGCTAAAAAGGGAAAGGGAACTTTAAAAAAACAGATAAACTAATAAAGACAGAAGTTTTGGAGGGCTTTGGGAAAAAGAAATGAGAAAGTGAAGTAGCTGCTTTGTGGTGTGAGATTTGGTGAAGATCAAGTGGTAAAACAACTTTTAGGAAGTTTTGCTGTGTAAAAAGATAAGGGGTTTTGCTGAATATTGTGAGATACAATTTTCCATTAATCCCTCTGTATACTCTGAAAAATATTTCAGTAAAAATATCTACATTTTTCTTCAATACTCTGGGACTTAAAATTGTGCTTCTTTCTCATGCATCACCATGCTGAGATGGGATCTTTCTATTTGACAGGCTTATAGATCAAGATTTTGATGGAAGAGCTTAAGGCACTATATCAATAAATTAGGTTATACAGATAAAATAGAATATGCAAAAAAGAGAACACAACTTTCCTCTATTACCCCACTATAAAATAAGATCATACCCTGTATAATGCTTTGTTACTTTCTTTTTCCACTAGATATATTTACATACTGATATATATGATATAATTCCATTTGAAGGTTATAAAATATTTCATTGCACAAGGTACTACAAGTGATTAATTCATTCTTCTACTTTTAGACAGCCAATTGTTTCCATACGTTTGATTGTTATCAATGGTACTGTAACAAATATCTGTGTAACTAAATCTTTGGGTATATCCTAATTTGTTTTACTGGGACAAGAATTGAGGAAGAATAAATCATTTGGAAAAAAAAGGACCAAATAATAAGAGGCACCTAATATTTTCTGGGAATGAAATGCCAAGATAATTGAAGCAAAGCAGAGAGAGAATCCAGGCAACTAAAAAAAATTACAAAGTGTAAGCATGGAAAAGTGAAAATCAAGCAATGAAAATCCAGAAAAGCATTACAAAATGAATCAGGAAAGGGTCCACAATGGATACAAACTCTCTTTTGAAATCTGTACTATAGTTAAATGGGCCAGTGAACTGTTGCAAATATGTCAGAAGTGAAATAGAAAATACACTTATTATAGTACACATAAATGCAAATTAATGTAGTAATTAAAATATGTCAAGAATGACAAAACGAAGCCAGAAAAGATCAAAAGAAGGACAATAGGTAAGATCCATGAGAATTAATTTTATATGAAAATGAGTTCCAAAGACTTCATGTTTAAAATGAAATGAAGACTAAGAAAAGACCAGTCACAGATAATAAAATCATGAAGTAAGGAAGATATACATCCATTTGTTTTCCAAATTTCATAAGGCAAGAAACACCTTTTGAAACTTCATAATGATAGTCTTAAAAAAAGAGAAAAGAAATATATCTTTTTCCAACCATAATCTGAAGATAGCATGTTTTATATTTTTCTTCGTATGCAAAATTTACTATCCTTTTTCATTTATATGGTGCAGTGTCCATATCAGTTAGCAATGTGTTAAGCTGCAAGAAGTAATAGAAAACTCAACTAAGAGGGACTTAAAAATATAACGGTAAATTTTTTCATATAACAAAAAGTCTAGACAAATGCGGCCGTGGATGTCTGTCAGCTGCTCAGAGATGTCACCAGATACCCTGGTAGACTGTTGCATTGTTGGCACCAAAGGAACCACCCTTCTGGTCATCATGGTCTTGTGCAGTCCCCTTCCCTTAGATCTGTGCTTAGCCTGTGGGAAAAGGGGATGTAGAGGAAGGGATGTGGGAGGAGGAAACATTTTTGTTTTCAACATTCATATTTAGAATTCTACAACATCATTTCTTCAAGGTCAAACACAGACTCTTCCATTCTCCCTTAGCCTCTATCATGAAAGCTTGGCCCACTTTGCTATTTAGAAACACGCATAGACGTGGATGAAACTTGATATTCATAACTCTATGTTAAAACTTCAAGTTAAATACAGGCAGCCTAATAGAGAGGGCTGTGGCTTTACTCACAAGATCACTCTTTGCCCCACTGTTTCAATTTGTATAGGAAACATTATGCCATAGTTCATAAGGATAGAAAGGGTTTTATTAATGTCCTCACTATTAGTGATCCTTCACAGATTTCTGGAAATGAAAACAAGCCAGAAATAGGTAGCATCTTAAGGCTTGTGTATGGAAGACAAATGTGCTACATCAGTGGTTCTCAAACTTGAATATGCATCAGAATCATCTGAAGGTTTGTTGAATATGGAGTGCAGGGTCTCACTCCCAGAGTTTCTAATTCAATAGGCCTGAGATGGGGCTGATAATCTGTATTTCTTACAAATTCACAGGCAATGCTGGTGCTACCACTGAGGGGACCACACTTTGAGAACCACTGTGCTAGAGCTATAGTAGACCACGGTCAAAAACATAAATGTCAACAGGAGTCAAGCAAGTGATGTATATGGTAGAACAGGGTTGAATGTCAGGCAACAGTAGAGATTGAAGGCTAGGGATCTGCAGACACATCTTTCTTCTGAAAGGAGATACTCCCCACCTATCTTCTGTAACATTACATGCCATGGATTCAGTGTTGCGGGATGATCTGATTTCTAAAGAGCAGCTGGAAACATATATTTTATGTGTAATTTCCTAATCTGCATATATCGAACCCTAATTATTATAAAATGTTATTTAAATAGCATATCAGCCAAATAAATGTGTCTTCAAGCTAGCTGTGGTTTGGTGGGGGACGGTCACCTGTTCAAAACATCTCCAATAGGCAAAAATGGTAACTCTATCCATCCCTTCCCTCAAAATCAAACTTGAATATATACCTGCTTTAACTAAGTGTAGATGTTGAAGTCTTTGTAACATCAACTATAGTTATAATATTTAGTCACCTACATATCTAATTTTCATAACAGCATTAAAAGAAAGAGTAGCCATAAGAATATGTTTTATTACCATTTTAATTCATCTTTTCCTTTGATTTCTTTTTTTCTCCCCTCCTGGCCCCTAAGATATTTTGAACAGAAAATTCCAATAAATAGCCTCATTACTTCTGATAAACATAAGGTGTTATAAATGGCTAAAGATAACAATATTCTCCTCCCTTCAATGTCTAATGCACCAATCAAGTTAAGAGTTCATTCCATTTGGAAGCAGAAAAGAAGAAAGCCTGCTAATTTGCATGGGTTGCATTCTTAGCCTTTTATTTCTTAGCCTTTCATTTCTTGCATCAGTTAAAATATTTTACTAACCATCTGGTCACCTAAGGATTCGGGAATGAACCAGTGCCAAAACACACTAAGTAATCTTGTAAACACTTCATATAAAAGAATAAAATAAAACCTTGGTCAGTTTATCTATCTTCATTAATAATTCCTAGCATAGTTCTTTCTCTTTTTTTTTCACTGTGACTAACAAGTATCATCTAGTTATGAGGGGCCATTATACAAAATCATTAAAACATGCTTAACTGTACTGTGTTAATTATGCAATGATAAATTATTCTTTATTTCTTCATTAACAGTATTGTAGCAGTAGAATTAGCATTGTTTGTTCCTTTTCGGAGGAAAAAAATCATTAATATTAAAAAATGAAAATTCTGGAAACTTAATGTTGTGGAATGACAGTTTTAATTTGATTTTTAAAATCCTATTTGCTGATCCCCTCAGCTATAAAAGTTTAACCATTATGTCACTGTAATTACATCAGCTGTTTATCTCTCTTTCCATGGCGATATCTAGGTCTGTGCAACAAACTGAGAGCTGGCATTTGACTGAATCAGGAGACCTAAGGGATCTTACTAAGTCTTCTGCTAAATTGAATCTAATAGTACAATTTAAATCTCCTCTAGTTTCACTCTCTGCTTTTGAATTATTTCATTATTAAGCAATAAACAATTCAATAAATGCTTATGGAGCACTGTGCTGGGCACTGTGGAAGACAGGAGCACATTCTAAATGAAGGCATATTTTCTGCCTTGTAGTGTTGACAATTTACCATGAGAGTTCAGCACTTAATGTAAGTAACATAGAGTGAAATATAATCATGGATGTGGTAGTGAAACAGCCATATTAGGATATGGAAAAGAAAATTATTCTGGCTAGATTGTTTGCTAAAATTTGAGCTTGGCCTCCAACAATAAAGATAACAACAATAATGGCCAACAGCAAAGTGTGTTGATTGTTTACTCTGCCTGGGATGCTAGTCCTGAGAGCTTTACATGCACTAAATCATTCAATCCTCACAAGATCTCTACATGTTTGGTACTAGAATTATCCTATTTCACAGGTGCAAAAACACGGAAGATATTTTTGAGTCAGTGGTGCTCAAAATGTGGCCCCAGGGCCAGCCGCATCGGCATTGCTTGGGAACTTGTTAGAAATGCAGATTCCATACCCTCCCCTCCTCTGAATTAGGGAATAAGAAACTGGGAGTGGAACAGCAATCTGGCTTTAACAAACTGTCCAGGTGATTCTGATGGTCACTAACGTTCAAGCACTACAGCTTTAGGTGGAGAGAAAAAGGGCAGAGAAGGAAATAACACATGACACAGAGAATCCGACACTTAGGTCTTCATCCCATTTTTGCCACTTACTACTTCTGTGACCTTGAATTCATCACTTAACCTCTTGAAATCTCAGTGAATCATCTATGAAGTGGGGAGCATAGTTGCCATTACTCCTCTTGGCTGTTTTGAGGATTAAATGAGATCATGAACGTAAAACTTTTAACACAAGTTCTGACACAAAGTAAGCCTTCAATAAATGGTAGGTTTGTTAATAGTCTTTGTCATCACTAACACCGCATCACCACCATCGTCATCCTCACTGTCATCCTCTCCAGGTGAAGAGAGCAGCATGAATGAAGTCAGGGAGGAGGGAGGTTTTCTTAGGTGGAAGATTAAGGGGACCATTTCTCTTCTGTGACAGAAACAGGTCACAAATAAGTAATTGAAATATTAAAGCCTCAATATTTATATCCTTCAAAAAACATCTCTTTGATTAACCTTACCCCACAGGGATCTTTTCCTTGATGTGCTTCCCTTGAACAGGTATGGCTACAGCCTCAGCTGAATAAACCCTTACTTTTTTTTTTTATGTTACCGTCTAATTGCTCTAATTTAAAAGATGCACATTGTATCTCCCTGGAATAGACAGCCAGGTCCCCTGGGTTTGCTGTTTCTTTAGTGTTCTCCAGGGGGCGACTCTAACAGCTCCAGTTTGGGGTCAGACTGGATTTGAAACCAGGCTCCACCTCTCATGAGCTGTTTGACTTTGGGCCAGTGGTCCAAGTATCTTCGTCTTTAAAATGGAGTTATTAATTTCAACGTGTTTTTAAAAAACAGATATTCCATTTAATTTTTAAATTTAAAACAGGAGTAGCTTCAGGTAGGATTGTTGGGATATTTGGCAGAGATGATACCAGGAGCACTCTTGATCACATTGCCTGGAAGATAAGAAGCTTACAAAAAAAGATGAATAAAGATGCTCTTGAGCCCTTTGTTTTGGTGCACAGTGAGCTACACAGGGAGATATATCTTCTGGTCTCAAATATGCACCAAGGAAGATATTTATGGAACCTTTCTGAGTACAATACAAGGCTATGGCTCCATGAGTGTTAGTACATCTATACCCACTTCTGTTACAATCCAGTGATATGTATTTTGGCAAATCATTTTCATTTATGTTTTGGTCTGTTAAGGCTGATACGACAAAAATACCATCGAGTGGCTGGCTTATAAACAACAAGCATTTATTTCTCACAGTTCTGGAGGCTGGGAAATCCAAGATCAAGGCGCTGGCAGATTTAGTGTCTAATGAGGTCCTGTTCCTCATAGATGGCAACTACTTGCTGCATCCTCTCAGGGTGGAAGGGACAAATAAGCGCCCTCAGACCTCTTTTATAAGGGCACCAATTCCATTCATGAATCACATCCCAAAGGCCCCACCTCTTAATGCCATCAGCTCAAGGGTTAACTTTCAGCATAGGATTTGGGAAGGGACACACATATTCAGACCCCAGCAACTTCCCTCCACCATTTTGTAGTAAGTAAATGAATAGATGAATGTGTGAGTACTCACTCTGTTAAGCACTGTATTAATGTTTTATATAAACAATCATTTTTAGTCTTTACAATGCCAGCCTTGTAGGGCAAGATTTATTAATCTCATTTCACAGCGGAGTAAAAGAAGAGTAAGACAGGCCAGAAATTTGTTCGGGATCTCACAGATGGCAAAGGGAGTTCAAGCTGGAATTCAAAGCCATGGGAGTATACCTAGAAGTCCAGCTCTTGAATATTATTCCAGGGGGAGAGGGAGAATGAGCAGATAAAGCAGAGAATTAAGCATGTTTTCATCCCAGACTAGATAGAATTCTATGGATTCCATCTACCCAGAATCCTTTATAGATTCTGCTTGGATTTTAATCTTCATTCTGGCAGTTCCCCGTATGCTAAAATAATGTTTGTCCTTAATCCCTTATTTCCAATTCTTTAATATTTCTACAGTGCCCTTTTAGGTGCCAGCCTTCACTCTTCTGGTATCTACTCTCTCAATTTCTAAAATCTTCAGAAATGCTAGGCAGTACTGTTCCTTCTTCAGCAAAAAGTGAAAACAAAACAAAACAAAAACCCACATTTTTGCAGTTTGTGCAGCATCTACGGTGGCTGGGACTAGATCAAAGAATTTCTGGTAGTTGAGGTGCCTATTGTAGAAGGTCTTATGTTCTCCCAAAGGTTGATTTTGCTGAGGGATTGATGTGAAAATGAAAAGGCTGTTTTCAGATATATATTGTTATTTTAGATATTTTAGATATTGTTATTTATTTTGCAGAAGGAAGCAAAAGACCGATATTTGACTGTAGGGCTAGCATGGGAGTTTTAAACTTGTGAATTGATACTACTCACCCTGGTGGTCGTGTTCTCTCCCGCACCTCCACACAATCCTCAGCTTCTCATTTTTTAATAAATTCTGATATGGTAGACAAGATGGGGCATTCTTGAAATAATTTGGCTGTTATTGCATATGGAAATATATTCATGAGTGATTTAGGAAATGAGACAGTTGAGTAGTGTGTGTTTTGTTCCCAAATTCTGGGCTGTTTTCCCATGGAGTATGTTTCACATCCTTCGCCCCCCACCCCCAGCCCAGTAGCTGCAAAGAAACACAAGACCTCCCTGGGCTGCACTGCAATATTTTTCCCAGAATTGCCCAAGCCGGCACCATGTCAAGATACCTTGACCTGTACACTTCCTATATGTCTTCCCCTACTGGAAGACAGAGCAGCACTTTTGTCATCAGGCCATGTACCTTTTTCCATCCGAATTATATTATTTCTTCAGCAGTTTACACACCTCAGGCATTTAATGCTGCCGACGTTTGCTTAGCAAGTTAAACTGGCAGATTGATGTGTTAGCATTATCAAATTTTACCTAGGTATCTGGATGCCCAGGATATGTGCAGGGTCAGACAGAAAGTGAACTAAATAGCTTTTTCAGCCTAAGATTTTATTATCTAAAACAGCTAACTCTTGTGTGAGTCAAATACAGAGTAAAGTAGCTGAAGAGAACTTCCCAAGAAGGTAAAACCATTCTTGGATTAAGCAAAGGAAGAGTGGCCATGATGGCCACTTTAAAAGGTTTGTGCCAGATGAGTGCTGGGATATTGGGGATGCAGGCCTGGGGATGGCCTCACCAAATAATTTACTGTAAGTTCAAGTTGTAGCTTCTGAAATTGAGCTTTCTGGATTCCAAGTATGTGAAACTAACTCAAGTGAGTTTAATTGGAAATGGAAAATTTATTCTAAAAGCATAGAGATTTTTTTGTGACTACAAGTATATAATTATGCCCCAGTCTCTGGAAGGTACTAGAACTAGGGATTGGAAATTTATACAGACTCTTTCTCCATCCTTCATCTCTGAACAACTGCTTTATTCTCTTCTTACTCTGCAAATTGGCTTCTCCTACATCTGCTTTTCTGATTATGGCCACGGGTTTCTGCTGACTTCACATTTTTCAAACATGCATTTTACAAAACCAGCTACCAGAAGACAGTGAATCTTAATTGCTCTCTCCTTTATCCATATTCTCATATTCCTGGAGAAAATATTCTGATTGACTTAGGTCATGTGCTTATGCTTGTTCCAATCAAAATTTTACAATATGGTAGCCAAGAGGTCTCACTCATGGCACTCCTATTGCAATGAATTTATATTAATTATCTGTGCTTGGATCTGGCTTCTGAGGAGTGGGCGAGATCCTTGGAACAGAGTCTACCACATTCAGCATAGTTCCTACTGCTTCGAAAGTGCACAGGAAGTGCTTGTTAAGTGAAAAAACACAGGGACTAAAGGAAGTCAAGTCCTGGTTATGGAATGTCTGACTCCTTTCCTACTTCAACCAGTTGAGCCTCTCCTTTCAGTGTGTCTTTATTATAATAATCATTTATCATGATTGTGAGATTGCAAATTATCACTAATCATCTTAAGGATAGGTGCAAAATTCCCCTGGAATGAATTTTAATTCGAATTTAATTTTTATCAAATCACATAAAAACACTTGGGTATAAGGAAAAGGGGGTTAACACAGAAAGAGAGATCATAAAATTTCACCTTGATTAAGAGTTGGATATTCGTTCATTTGTTTTTGAAATTTCACTTTCCAAAATTTAGATAAGGAGAAATAGCTGTACATAGAGTGCTCTCTATGTTCTTGAAATCTGAGTTTTGTTTTGAATGGTAGAAATTTAATATGCTGTTTAAAAAAATAAGAGAACACATGGAAGAGAAACATAAGGAGATGACATGTATTGGTGAAATCTGCATTCAAAGCCGGATATCTGGATTCAAATCTTGGCTCTACTGCGTTTATGTAATCCTTTTTAAAAAATGCTTTTATGTAATCTTAAGCCAAATTTCTTTATTTTATTTCTTATCTGTAAAATAGGGATGGGGCATCTAAATAAAGTGGTTGCCGTGTCATTTAAAGAGATAGCAAATATCAAGTCCCTATTGTGGTGCAGTAATTGCAACATTTCCATTTATATAAGAGATTTGGATACCCAGGTAAACAGATTAATGATAATATAGATAAAACTCATTGCAAATCATAAAATGTGAATGTCTCATGATGGATGAATCACTTTTCATAAGTAGGGGCAATGTAATGTAACCCTATCTGCTGGCCCCGCAATTGTGGTGTGTAGGGAATATGTGGCTCTATTTGTTCATCCCTCAATATATTTTGAGCTGTTGCCTCTGCTCTCTGTCATTAATCGGTCCTGCCGGCCAAATCAACCTGCTATTTTTTAAAATCCTGCTGCTTCCATAAAGTGTTATGAAGGTATATTCGAGTCGCCATGGAGAATGGCGTGTTATCCTGCTGGTGAATCTGGGAAGGCATTTGATAGAATCCGAGTGACATTTGATTCTGGCGTGTGTCCTTCTTTTGTTTGCACGGCCCTTTGTCCTTTGGATCCCCGGTTGTTGTTCCCAACAATTCTTACTACTTCAGGTTTCTGGTGACTTCTTTTGAGGACTGATATTAATTTGTCAAGCGTGGCTTTCTTTTCCATTTCCAGGATTTGAAGAGTGTATATCTTATGAAAGTGGGGTTTTGATGACTTCTTTGAGGCTTTATTTTTTTCCCCCACTAGAGTGGCCCTTTATTTTTCTAATCAAAGGCAATGAAGAAGCTGGATTCACTTTCCAGGCAGTTGTACTAGAACACAAACAATTCATAGCACGAGAGATGTTGGTAATTGCTTTGGGAGGGAACATTCCCCTCTCAAAAATCAGAAGCTACCTCTATATTTCAGGCAGTTCATCACAGCTGTCTCCCGCAGAGCCTTTTATCTGCATGTATGGAAGAGTTTACACTGTTGTAACATTTGATACTATATTAGACAACAGAGGGTAGTAGGCAAATGTGAGTGACTTTCATTTCCTTGAACCTCTGAGTGATTACAGCATTATGTTTCTGGTGAATGGCAGTGCTAATAGCTGTAAAAATATAATAGTATACCTTGAGGGATCCTTAGGAAATGCAGGGATGCAAGTACATAATTTTGAGATTGATGTTATTGAGTTATTTTTAAATTTGCACGAAATTTTCTATTGGGCTGTACCTTTTTTAATCTTCTCTTTCATATCACCTATTGATTTACAGCTAAGCTACAATAGTAAGCATGGGCTACAAAGAGTCCTTTTAATACAGGTTTGTATAAATGAACTCTTAAGCCGTTACCCAAATTCTTTCTCCTTAGTTCTTAATAAATACCCTTTTTAGCCAAAATGGGTAAGAGCTTCTTTTCCTGCATTTGTATTCCTCTGGATCTTGAAACTTGAATTATCGACATTTTTGGTCAGTTGCTAAATGGAGGATCTTCTTCTCCATGAGTGCAATATAGAGATATAAAAATGGCAGAGAGATATAAGAAAATAATTTAATATCATCATTGCCGCCTCTGATATTCACTGACAAACCCCGATGCCAGAAAATAATTGGCAAAATAATAATTAGCAGGAGCAGTCAGGCAAGCACTAAATACATATTATACAGAAAGGTCAAATTTCAAACTACTGTCACAAGAACAGTTAAATACACCTTTGGCTTATAGCCAAAGAAAATGTATCAATTTCAAATCAATAACCTCCTAAATACAAGCAATTTCCTCTAGTTACATTGTATTAGTTATTGCCCCCACTATAAATATCTCAATTGTTTTAATTAAACATTGTCCCAAAGTTTCTGGCAAGGATGTCCTCATCTTCTGAAAAATCCTTTGTGAAGCATGTTTAGTGGGAAGCTAACCTTTGGCCAAATCTAAACTTCTTATTTTTGGTCACTCCCTATGTGCATAATAACATAGGTCAGCATATTGTAGCCTGAGGGTCAAATCCAACTTGCTGGCTGTTTTTGTAAATAAAGTTTTATTGAAACACAGACACACTTATTCATTTAAGTATCGTCTATGGCTGCTTTTGTGTTACAATGGTGGACTCGAGAAGCTGCCACAGATCCTATGACGTGTCCTCCATCCCGAGTTACTATCTGGATCTTCATAGAAAAATGTTTGTTGATTCCTGACATATAATTTTGCTAGGCCACAGCACATGTTTTCCAAAACAGAAAGATAATTTAAAGGTAGGACATTGATTCTGACTGCACATTATATCAGGGACCAGCTCCTACTCTGTGAGTACTATTTTAAAATTTTCCAAGCATTTAGCAATATTTAGGCTTTGTTTCCTAATTAAGGAATCAGGAGCTACCTTGAAAGAGAACACTTACGTTGTATTTGTTTGACAAAGCAGGAAAGAAATATGTCACAAAATTTGTATGAAAATTCTTATGTAAATGCTGCAAATTAACAATAGACCTAAAAAATGTGTTCAGGACAGTTAATCACTGAGAAAGACAACAATGGCTCTCAGCCCTTTTAAACATTTTTCCCATCATTTTCTTGAGATGCCTCTTGTAAACACACAGCTATTTTTAACAAAGCTTTATCTGGTGCTCTTTAATGGTGGGTTCTCTGCCAGCTACTGGAGGTAGATTTACTAGCAAGAGAAAAGGTCCCTCCCTCACAGAAAATCTCAAATACAGAACAAAATGTCATCATCTCTTTCTGGATTTCACATCTCAATTCTTGCATTAGGTCTTCATGGAAGGAAGGCTTTAATGAATGTTATCTGTTTTTCTCATAAGAGTAAAATAATAGAAAATATTGACTCTACCCCCACACATATACACAGATTCGTGACAAAAATGATGAATGTATATTATACTATGAGCAATATACACATTGTAACCATCCCCCCCACCAAACTTTTTGGTTGGGGATGGAGCACAAAGGGTTTATGACACTCAGTACCTTGCATTCTACTCTGAGAGTCTCCAGAGAACCTCTCCAGTCTTCATTCATTGTCTTTCTCCTTCTCCGGACGTACCCCTTTTGCATCCTTCCCCGCAAGATCTCTAAATCATCCTGCTTCCAGTCTCTGCTCTTACCTACTCTCTTAAGATCTTTCTACCTGTCTCTTCCTTATGCAGAGTAACTTAGACCCATCCGAGTTCCTCAAATTCTATGTATTCACATCCATTGTTTAGGTACAATAAACAACAAGGATTTCCAGTTACCAGGGTCTACCTTCCCTCAACAGGTAGTGAGTTAATTATAAGCAATTGATCTTTTCATGTCATTTTTCTTTATCATATGTGTTATCTATGATGAAATTAATATGATATATTTAAAATACAGCATTAAAGTGTGTCCGATTTGATTAAGAACAAGTGATGTTCTCGGTTTCAGATTTTCAGTGTTAGTGGAACTGTTTCAGGCAGCAAAAGTAGAATACCACATGGGCCTATTAATATGTGTGTTTCCATCCTAAGATAATGCTACGCTGCTAACCCTTCAGAGCTCAGAAACACAGCAACCTAACAGATATCATTCAGAATACTGGTGCTTAACTTGGACTTTGCAGAACACTAAGGAATAGTTAACGCTATTGTTTATGGCCAGATGAAACTGCAAATAATTGATGGTAGTGATGAGGATGGTGGCGGTGGCCATGGTGGCAGAGACTGTCACTATTTGAACACCTGTTATTATCGCATGTGGCAGTTTGACATTCTCACAATGCCTTCAAGGTAGGTATCCCATCCCTATTTTCCAGACATGAAAATTGAGGCCTATCCCTTTCAACTCTTCACTCTTCCCATGATATCTCTTGCCTTTATTTTCACTGGGTGCTTGCATATACTGGTCCATTGGATGTTTTCCTTATTGAGCACATCAAAATTGCGATGCAGCTAGTGACTTTCATGAGAGAATGCTCTAAGACTGCCCTTTTCTTTGAGCTACTCTTTTTGTAAAAGGCAGGCCTTGGAGTCAGGAAGCTATATCAGTCCCAATCTTGGCACGGACACTTTTTACATGGGTTAGAATTAGCAGGTCACTCATCCTCTCAGAGCCTGCATTTCTCCATCTCTAAAACACAACCAAGGATATTTATGCCACAGGACTGTGCACTTAGTGACACCTTACCTTGGGAGCCTGACTTGAGGCCTGGCAATTGGTAGCATTCACAAAGTGGGAGCTTGCAGCTCTACCCTTCGCTCACCACGATTATCTGGCGCTTCCTCCAGCCTCATGCACAGAGAAGGGTGCACTCCACAGGCTGGGAAGAGGGTGTTCAATTCTTTCTTTCATTAGGTTTTGAGGCTGCAGGCTCATGGGCTTGCTCTGCTGCCTCTCTGAGCTCTGCATGGCGGGGAGGAGGAGTGGGAAGGGCCTGTCTTTCCGGTTACGGTAACTTAGCCAGTGCCTAAGGTACAGCCATCTGTTCGGCTCCTGATCTCAGGAGGCACATAGGAGAATGGGAGGAGAGCTGACGGGCCTGCATGTGGGAAAGGTGGAGCCAAGGAGGCAAAGGCTCCAGTAAACTTCCACATTTTGCGGTGAAATTTTTGCAGGAGGTGTAGTCATGCTGACTTTCTTGAATGTTAAATGGTTTGGGCTGGGGGTAGGGAGAAGGCACAGAATTAGATTAAATACCAATCTGATGTAGATGTTTGCCTTTTCATTGCTATTCAAATAAGACTATACACAAACATACAAGCTTGCACTATCAAGGCAAATATCTAGACTGGTGGGGTGTGTGTTATCCCTTTGTGGCTTTTGTTGATTAGGACTGCTAGTATGTAAAAATGTCTTTGCATTTCACAATTCATAAAATTCATCAACAGCAAATCCTGGCTCTGCTCTCACCATTTCCTGTGCGAATGGCTCCAGGGACACTGGCAGATTCTAAAAGGCAGCAACATGTAGCTCTGAAACCAGAGAGCAAAACACAATTGTGAATTTGCTTATTCTTCTTGCTCTGAACATTAACCAGAGTTGGCTTTTTATCCTCAGACATATCGATATAATGGCACAGGGGAACAGGAAGCAAATTGCCTTTGACCTCTTATTTACTAATGCATTAAATTACTAGGCCACTATCTTGCACTTCTGTAGATTTCAAACCAGATTTTCCTTGGTCCACCCAGAGGTCACAGGGATATTCGGTCTCTAAATATTTTGGAGTGTATCTATGTTCAGCATTGTTCTTAAGTGTTTCTAAGAGAAGAGACTGGAGATCTTCGAGTACCAGTTTTCACACTTATGTCCGTCAGAGCCCCACTTGGGGATGGAAGAAGGCAAAGTGAGACAGACTCCTTCCCCATCTCGGCTTCTCCTCTCTTATGTGTGGGACTATTTATTACATTTCACTTGGTACTTTAAAGATTTTTAAATAAACCACTTTCATGGAGGAGTTCTAACACACAAGAAAGGAATCTGTGAAAGCACTGTTTTTATGTCGACTTAGCATTTCTGCTTTTGGATAATAGGCAAAATTTGCAGAGGAATAAAAGGTAAAGGGACCATGCATTATCCATGACATCTTTTTAAACAGAAAAACGTGGCACCTGCAATATTTAAGAAACAAGTTGGCAATCCAATTAACATGTTATCAGAAGGAAGAAAGATTTTCTATAAAAGTTTCCTGATTGAGCTTTTAAAATATATATTTTTCACTTTGTAGTAAAACATATATCAGATTTCTAAAATATCTGTGATATGAGTTCAGTTAGGAAACAAGAAAATTTGATTCACGTGTACTGATTCTGCCCCACTCCCTTCTAGACAAACTTCTTCAATGGTTTATTGTAATTTTTAAGTGGGGAAAAAAAAGGTGGTCACATTATCTCTATTTAGAGTTAAACAGAGGCCCATTTCATGTGGGCATTTGGAAGTGGCTGACTGTCTTGGTGTGATACATCCTGACTGTCTACAGTCATTTTATAAGATACAAGTATTTAAGCACAATCAAACAGTGCCCAGGGTGTGATCGAAGACCAATGAAGTGGGTGAGGCAAGTTTAAACAACTGCCCACGGTATTTGTCGTGACAGGCAAAAAGTAGCTCTCCATTAGATGCACCTGAACTTCATCTGCTCATCATTCATGCACGCGTTTTCACACACACACACACATAGGTACACGCACATTTGCAATAGGGCGCGCATGCACACACACACACAATCTCAAATGGGCTGTCAGTGATTAACAAGTCAACCCCCTTAAGTAGTAGGATATTCTGAAAAGTTAATAGTGAATGGTGTTACAGCTCATAGAATTAGTTAATTAGACAAAGGCTTGCAGGCAAGATCTCTGCAGTCTGTTCTGTTAAAGTGATGGAACCCACTTAGGCAACTGATGAAAAAAGCAATGTGAACACTCTTCAAGGGAGGAAATGTGGAATGCAACAGAATAAAGCCTCAGCATAGCAATACCGAGCTGGCAGAGGTATTCCCATTCAGTGATTGCCATTTGTCAGTGGCGGAAAAGGTGGAGGCTTGGGGAAAAGATTCATAATTTTGGTTGCCATCTTTCCTACTGCTTCAAGGCAATTTTAATTACTTTTTAAAAGCAGTCTCTAAACTTGCATTTCCCACATGAATTGTTGACCTTAACTTTCAAGGACGACTATGCTGAGAGTGCTTACCATAGTAGGCAATAAACGCATTTTATTAAAAGATGGCTATTCAACCATGTGAGAGTTAACAGTAATATCCTATCATTTTAGAATTGTCTTAAAAAGAAGAAAACACATCAGCAAATGCTATTTTGTATATACTAACTGAGTCTTTGTAATCCTTTCCAGGGGCCACAAAAGTATTTTGGTTTCTTTTATATCGAAAGTCACAAATATAAAGACTATACTGGCTAAGCAGGGGGTTCAAATCAACGAAGTAAACTGGCTATAAATTTGAAAGGAGTGATACAATGATCATAATAATTTTTAAGAAGTGGAGCCTATGTACCCAGTTTAAAACTGTGAGCGACCTTTCACAATAGGAATTTATTTTCATAATAGAGTTTAGGCCCAGGTATTCTGCATTGTCTGATTTTCTTAATATGCTTTTTATTCTGCTGTAACTGTCAAATCATATGCAGTCAGAAGAAGTCATACAAACACATACCATGGACCCTTCAATCAATTTCTACCAATGGCAGGATCTTGCAAAGTGTAGGACCAATAACACAACCAGGATATTGACATTGATAAATCCAAGATCCAAACCATGTCCATCACCACAGGCTTCTTCACATTGCCCATTTATAGCCAGACTGACTTAATAACCCAACAGCCATTATTCTCTTCTCCATTTCTGTAATTTTCTCATTTCATGATTGTTATACAAATGGAGCCATACAATCAATATGTAACTTTCCAGATTTTTTTTTTTTTCTTTTTTGTTCCACTCAGCATTATTCTCTGTAGATTCATCCTGGCTGTTGCATGTATCAATAGTGCATTTTTTTTTTTACTGCTGAGCAGTATTTCATGGCCTGGGTATACCACGGTTTGTTTAACCAGTCACCCCCTGAAGAACATCTGGGTTGTTTCCAGTTTGGGACTCTTATGAATGAACATTTTGCTATAAACATTTGTGTACCAGTCTTTGTGTGAACATAAGTTTTCATTTCTCTGGGATAAATGCCCAGGAGTACAATTACTGGGCTGTATGGCATTTACACATTTAGTTTTGTTTTTGTTTTGTTTTGCCTTGTTTTGTTTTTTTTTAAAGAAACTGCTAATCTCTTTTCCAGAGTAGTTGTACCATTTTACATTCGAGCCAGTAATGTATGAATGATCCAGTTTTTCCACATCCTTGTCAGCACTTAGTGTTATCACTATTTTAAAAAGTTTAGCTATTCTGATAGGTTTGTAGTGATATCTCATTGTGGTATTGATTTGCATTTTTTTTCATGGCTAATGATGAACATGTTTTCGTGTGTGTGTGTGTGTGTGTGTGTATGTGTGTGTGTGTGTGTGTGTGTGTGTGTGTGTGTCATTTATATGTCCCATTTGGTGAAATGTCATTCTATGTCTTTTATCAATTTTCTAATTAGATTGTTTGGATTTTTTACAGTTGAGTTTTGAGAGATATTTTATATATTCTAGATATTTGTCTTTTATCACATATGTGGGCTGCAAATAATGTCTTTTCAGTCTATAGATTGTCTTTTTACCCTCTTAATGGGGTCCTTTGCAGAGCACATTTTTTTAATTGGATGAAGTATAATTGATTAGTTTTCCTTTTTATGAATTATACATTTGGTGTCAAGTCTAGAGATCTTTTTTCCATTTCACATAAAAGTTTTATATTGTTTTTTAAAAACTTTCTAGAAGTTCTATGTTTCATCTCTAAATCAGTGATCCATTATGGGTTATTATTTATATAAAGTATAAAATTAAATCGAGGATTTTATTTATTTATTCATTTTTGGCCTGTGGATGTCCAATTGCTCCAGCACCCTTTTTGAAAATGCTGTCTTACCTCCATTGAATTGCTTTAGCACCTTTCTTAAAAGTCAGTTGGGCTTATTTGTGTGGGGGCCTTTATCTGGGTTCTCTATTCTATTCCATTAATTTATATGTCTATCCCTTTGCCAATACCACACAGTACTGATTATTGTGGCTCTATAAGTTCTAAAAATTAGGTGGGGGGGGAATAAAAAATAAAAATAAATAAAAATAAAAATTAGGTAGACTTATTTCTTCCACTTTCTTCTTTTCTAAAAAATTGTTTTAGCTATTCTAGTTCCTGCATCTTTCTATATAAGCTTTAGAATAATCCTGTGTATATCTACAAAAGATTTTGCTGGGACTTGATAAGAATTTCATTCAACCTACATAAAAATTTAGGGAGAACTGATACTTTTACTCTGTTGAGTCTTCCAATCTGTGACACAATATGCCTCTCCATGTAGATCATCTGTAATTTTTTTCATCAGTGTTATGTAGTTTTCAGCATATGATTTTTGAACATGTGTCAATAGGCTTACATCTAAGTATTTCATTTTTTGAGTAATTATAAATGATGTTATATTTTGATTTCCAATGTTCATGTGTTTGTTGCTAGTGTATTGAAATGCAATCAATTTTTGCATGTTTATCTTGTATCCTGTGACTTTGGTGAATTCACTTATATTAGTTCTAGAAGTCTTCTTGTAGATTCCTTGAAATTTTCTGCATACACAATCATGTCATCTGTAAATAGGGAAAATGTTTCTTTCTTTCTGATTGGTATAACTTTTATTTCCCTTTCTTGTGTTATTACATTGTTTAGAAGTTCCAGCACTGTGTTGAGTAAGACTGGTAAGAGCAGATATCCATCCGTTGTTCCCATTCTTAGCAGAAAAGCATTCTTTCATCATTAAGTATAATGTTAGCTGTACGTATTTTGTTGAGGCTGTTAATCAAATTAAGAAAAGTCCTTTTATTCCCATTTTTTGACAATTTTAAATTTTTTGAGTGGATTTGGATTTTTGCCAAATACCTTTTCTGCATTGATTGATATTATCCTGTGATTAGAAGTTTTTAGCCCATTAATATGAGGGATTGCATTCTTTGATTTTTAAATATTGAGCCAGCTTTGCATCCCAGAATAAACCCCTTTTGATTATGGTACATAATTATTTTATGTATTATTGAATTCTGAATTCTGTTTGCTAATATAAAGATTGTTGCATTTATATTTATGAAGGATATTGGTCTTTAGCTTTCTTTTCTTTCTTCTTTTTTTGTACTATCTTTTTTTTTCCTATTTCAGCATATTATGGGGGTACAGATGTTTAGGTTACGTATGTTGTCCTTGCCCCCTCCCTCCGCCCCTAAGTCCGAGTTTCAAATGTGTCCATCCTTCGGGTCGTGCGCATTGCACTCTTTGTGTATGCATATACCTGTGCCTTCCTCCCCTCTCCCCTGCCCGACATCCAATAGATGTTATTCTTATATGTGCACTTATGTGTTCTTTTTTTGTACTATCTTTGTCTAATTTTGGCATCAGGGTAATAGTAGCTTCATAAAATTAATTGGAATGTGCACCCTCCTCTTCAATTTTCTGGAAGAGATATTGTAGAAGTAATATTAATTCTTCTTTAAACAATCGGTAGCATTCTCCAGTGAAACCATCGAGTCTTATTTATGTGTGTGTGTGTGTGTGTGTGCATGTGAGTTGTAAAATTACAAATTAAATT
>CAUYSK010112179.1:0-15301 GCA_963575035.1 Avahi laniger
GGATTAATAAAATGTGGTATACGTATACCATGGAGTACTATTCGGCTTTAAGAAACAATGGTGATATAGCACCTCTTGTATACTCCTGGATAGAGCTGGAACGCATTCTACTAAGTGAGGTATCCCAAGAATGGAAAGACATGCCTTATTCTTGACTCAACTCATCCATTGCTTTCACAAATTTAAAAACCATCAATGACGTCCCAGTCTTTTTAGTATATAGTCAAACCCCTTTAGTTTTGTGTTTTGGTCCCCTTCAGTTGGCTCATGAATACTTCTCTAGCCACATCTTCCTCCATCCCAATGCTTACTTTATTCCTTCCTTTCCAGCTACACTTGCCTCCTTTCACTCTTTCTTAAGGCCATGGACCAAGGTATGCTCCACCGTCTGTCCACTATCCAGCTAGAGAGCTGATTTTTATATCATTCCCACTCCTTGGATTACTTCTCCTTTCATTCATTTTTTAATCTATCTATCCACCCACCCATTCAACAATTTATTAATTACCTACTATGTAAGAGTGACTATATTAGTCACTTGGGATTGTGCAGAGTACAGTATAGACAAAATTATTTACCACATGGAGCTCACGGTCTACCATGGGTCGGGGAAACAGAAAATAATCTGATAAGTAAGATATGCAGTATTTCAGAGGTTGTATTATGGAGAAATATAAAATAGGTAAGGATGATGGGAATGTTAGGCATTGAAGACAGATGATAGAAATTTAAAATAGGCAGGTCATGGATGATTCAATGAGAAGGTGAGAATCATCTGAAAGAGGTAAGAGAGGAAGCCCTGAAGTTATATAAAGGGAACTATCTTCAGGCAGGTCAAATAGCAAGTGCAAAAGTGCTGAGGATAGTATGTACTGAGAGTGTTTTGCAAATGGCAAGAAGACCAGTTTGACTGGGTTGAATAAACAAGAATGAGAGTAGAAGGAGATTAGGTTACACAAAAAGAGAGAAGGCAAGGGTTAAATATATGACTCAGGCTATTGTACTGGTTACAGTAGGCTTTCATTTAGAGTGAAATGGGAGTCCACTAAATGTTTTGAATAGATAAATGTTTTAATCAGCTTTATATTTGTAACTAATTAATTAAAATTAATTGCTGATAGAGGACATCCCTCTGATTGCTGTTTTCAGAATAGTCTGTAGTGAGGCTAGAAGTTGAAGCAGGGAGACTCCATAATACCTTTCAAAATTTTTTATTGGGGCCGGGCACGGTAGCTCACTCCTGTAACCCTAGCAGTCTGGGAGGTCGAGGCAGGCGGATTGTTTGAGCTCAGGAATTCAAGACCAGCCTGAGCAAGAGCGAGACCCCGTCTCTACTAAAAATAGAAAGAAATTAATAGGACAACTAAAAATATGTATAAAAAAAATCAGCTGGGCATGGTGGCACGTGTCTGTAGTCCCAGCTACTCGGGAGGCTGAGGCAGGAGGATCGCTTGAGCCCAGGAGTTTGAGGTTGCTGTGAGCTAGGCTGACGCCACGGCAATCTAGCCCAGGCAACACAGTGTCAAAAAAAAAATTATTGGTATATGATAAGAATATTTTATATTGATATTTAGGATATATGAATACATACATGTGTACATATTCAAATAGACATATATGTCTATATGTCACATAATGTATACATAAAATGGAAATATTTTATAAAAATTGCTCTATGTGTTATGCAGTACAATATTTCCTATTTTATTCTGTGATATTGTTTTAGGACTGTTACATGGCACAAATAAATTAATTTTGTGACTCACTAATGGGTCCCAACCCAGGGAAAAATCATATTGAAGGATATTCAATAATTCAAGAGAGTGATGGTGATGGTTTGAATCAAGAAAGCAGCTATGGAGGTAGGGAAATGTAGTCATATTCTGGTAATATTTGAAGGTGAAAGATAACATGAGAATTAAAAAATGACATTAAACATTGTGGCCTGCAAAACTGGAATATTGATGCTACCATTCACAGTGATGAAAATGGCATTTGGAAGAGCAGATCGGGTGGAGATAGGAGGGATCAAGAGCCACATTTTCATCATACTATATTTGGAATATGTATTTTATATCATAGGGAGATCATGAGTAGACCATTTCTCTAACAGACAGGACTTCAAAAGAGATATCCTTCAGTTAGTTAGCTCTTATCTACAGATATCAGATAAATCATATATTTCTCGAAGAAGCTCTCCATACCCTCCTCAGAGAAACCATTTATTGCTGTTATAGGCAACAAAGTAACATCTGTGTGATTATTTGATTAATGCTTTCCTACCTTCTCCAAAAGACTGAAATTTCCATTAGGATAGGAATGTTTATTTACCATTGTATTTCTAGCACCTAGCCCAGTGCCTAGGATATACCAGATGCTCAATAAATATCCTATTGCGTGCACACACACACACACACACACACACAGAGACATCCAAACACAAATAAAATGAACAGGCTGGAATGAGATACTGGAAAACTTAGCTCCCATCTCAATATGGAAAATTATGTGTGTCTGTAGTGGTGGTTTAGATCATTGCAAGGCAAGATCCATAATCTTTAAGGGTGAAATGTTTTATGAGACGTGAGTATAGCTGGAACAAATCAAATAATAGAAGGGGGTATAAGAAATAAGCTCAGAAAAGTGGGACTTCAATCCAAGTGTGAGGCTTGGTGACTGGCTTGATGATTTTAATGTGGCTGAAATTATGCTGGGTAACTTACAAGGTTAGACCATAAAAGGTGATGTAGATTTCTCATCCTTTCTCTTCTTCTATCCTCACCTTGGATGCCAGTGTCTATGCTGTAAGGAAGCCAAGTAGCTACATAGAAATGCCGTGTGTAAGTTTTCTAAACACAAACCTAGCAAAAGCCCCAATTAACAGTATCAACAACCAGATATATAATGAGGAGGGGTAAGTCTTTAGAAGATTCTAGCCCTCAGCCTTTGAGTCACTCCCTATGATACCATGTGGGGACAGAGATCAGCTGCTCATGTCAAATCCTGCCTAAATGTACATATTTGTGAATAAAATAAAGGCTGTCATTATTTTAAGCTACTACAATTTGAGGTAGCTTGTTATATAGCAAAATATTATCAGAACAATTGGTAAAGTGGAAACATTAATTTACCCACCAGAGAAATGAGGATTAATGAAATAATGTGAGAACAGTTTGTAAGCTGTGAAGTGCCATAAATGTAAGAAATCGCCATTGAGTTAGTGTCTCTATAGAACTTACAACATGTAGGACACAGAAGGCATGCACATACATATTTGGTAAGTGCCATAACAATGGTTAAACAGGATCTATAAGAAACTAAATGAGGGGAGACAAATTCTGTACATGACCAAAATTATTTATGAGAGTTTACTACAGATTCAGTGCAATCCCTATCAAAATAGCAATGACATTTTTTACATAATTAGGAAAAAAAATCCTAAAAGTCACATGGAATCAAAAAGGAGCCCAAATAGCCAAAGCAATCCTAAATAAAAACAACAAAGCAGGAGGTATCACATTATCTAACTGCAAATTATACTACAAGACTACAGTAAACAGAACAGCATGGTACTGGTATAAAAATAGATCAATAGAATAAAAAACCAAAAAATAAAGCTACATATCTATAGCCAAGTGATCTGTGACAAAGTCAACCAAAATAAACACTGGGGAAAGGACACCCTATTAAATAAATCATGCTGGGAAAATTGGATCATTATACGCAGAGGAATGAAAATGGACCCCTACCTCTCACTATATGAAAAAATCAAGTCAAAATGGATTAAAGACTTAAATGTAAGACCTGAAACTATTAAAATACTAGAAGAAAACATAGGGAAAATTCTTCTGGACATTGGTCTAGGCAAATAATTCATGACTAAGACCTCAAAAGCACAAGCAACAAATATAAAAATAGACAAATGAGACTCAATTAAACTAACAAGCTTCTGTACAACAAAATAAATAATCAACATAGTGATCAGACAACCTGCAGAATGGGAGAAAATATTTGAAAACTATGCATCTGACAGGGGACAGATATCCAGAACATAAAAGGAACTCAAACACTCAACAACAACAACAAAACAACCCCATAAAAAGTGGGTAAATGACATAAATAGCCATTATTCAAAAGAAGGCATATAAATGGCCAACACACATATGACAAAATGCTCAACATCACTAATCATCAGAGAGATGCAGATCAAAACCATAATGAGATATCACTTACACCAGTTGGAATGTCTATTATTAAAAAGTTCAACAATAAGAGATGTTGGTGAGGACGTGGAGATAAAATAACACTTATAACTGTTGGTGGTAATGAAAATTAGTATAAGCTCTATGGAAAACCGTATGAAGATTTCTCAAAGAACTAAAGATAGAACTATCATTCAGTGAGGCAATTCCACTACTGAGTATCTACCCAAACGAATAGAAATCATTATATCAAAAAGATACCTGCACTTGTATGTTTATTGCAGCACTAGACACAATAGCAAAGGTATGGATTCAACCTAAGTGTCCATCAGCAGATAACTGGATAAAGAAATGTAGCATATATACACAATGGAATACTATTTAGCCACAAAAAATGAAACAATTTCTTTTGCAACAAATTGGATGGAACTGGAGGCCATTATCTTAAGTGAAATAACTCAATGTATATTATCCAGATGATGGTTACACACAAAGACTAGACGTCACCACTATGCAATATATCCATGCAACCAAAATTGCCCGTGCACTCCTTAAGTTTATACAAATAAAAAAGGAGAGTTTATATAAGCAAAATATGTTTCTCAGCATTACATATATATATTTGGATTTATATTCAAATAGTCTCTCTACACATGATCTAAAACTGGGCAAATTTGATGTGTGGCAAGAAGTGAAGTCTTTCAGAAGCAGGGAAAATATCCTCTGCAAATCCATGGACAATTCATGTAGTCTTATGGTTTTACATAGAGTGATTTTCCAGCCTCAACATTTCCCCTGAAGTCTAGCCCCAGCTGTGCACAGCAGAACCCTTTTCATTAACACACAATGTATTAGTTTCCCATTTTTGCTTTTATCACCTCCCCATTTCCCTACTGGTTGTATTGCCTCCCAAATAAATTGTGTGCTTTTAAATTCTTGTCTCAGGCTCTACTCCAGTTATAGCTTTGTCACTAATTTTCTGTGTGATCTAGAGAAAATTTTGGAATTTGTTTTCTTTAATTCAAGATTATAATAAATTATTAAGTTAATGCCACTAACAGTTCTAAAACTATAATTGTTTAGAGACTTAGTGTTTGCCAAAAATAATCAAATGAATAAGCATGTCTGATTAGATAACAGGGGAGGAGTAAACTTTTTTTTGAGGTACAGTTATGGCACAGCTGTTTCCAGAAGTCCATAATGTCAAGTAAAATGCCAGTCTGGTGTGTAACAGAAGGAATTGTACTATTTTCTGAGTGAATATTTCAGGTCAAATTAAAAATCCCAAAATTAGAGTTGCAGTCAGTAGTGGTCTCTTTAAACTGGTCTATACAAATAAGAAATAAATTTGATATGAGCCAAGTATAGAAAGAAATGTTGATAATTTATTTTTATCTCAGAAGGAGGCCCAAAAGAATAGCCACCTTTTTCTACAAATTGATTAATTTTGAAAAATATGACTGAGTTCTTGCCCAAATCTGCCTCTTAACCACACCGAGCTTCATTTTTTTTAACTTGTTATGACAGGTTGCATTTCCAAAAGTTATGACAGCAAGATCTTCAGTTCCACATTCTCTTCTAAAACCCCAGAACTATTCAATCAAGAGATATAGTCTCTTTGTCCTTCCCTACCTCTGAGACTTAGCATAATAATCAATGAGGATGAGGAAATTTAACCTCATTACAAGATTCATCCTAGGAGATCTTAAGCAGCAAAGGATGATAGAACATTTCAGAGCTAACAGAAAAGTTTGACACCTAAGTTTCAGCTTTAGCATCAGTAGATCTTCAATAACAAGGCATTCAATAACATTCCCTCTTCCCCTAGAACTCACCCAGTCTGAGGACACACCAGAAGACAAGAGTATGCTTAAATTTAGATCATTCTAGTAGTCAAAAATTTCAAAGAGATCCCTAAAAAATACGTTTGGAAAGAATAAGAAAATGTTGTGATTCAAATTACCCCTGATTGTGTAGAAAATGTTTCTTAGAAAAATTTGCAGAACCCATGACAGGAATCTAAAAATATAAACTAAATTTCCAGTCTCCTAGGGAAAAATGCTTTCTCTGCATCCTTAAAATATACATATTTCTGTGTTTTCTAAAATATCTCTGTTAAGAGAAAACTAATAGCCATGTTGATTCATGAAAGTTCTCTCATGCAATTGATGGATATCTCTATACAAACTGATGACAGTACATAAAACATACATCTATAATAGCATTCTGCATTATCTGCTAAAGGAAAGTACATGAAACATTGAAGAAGGCTTATTTTCAGTGTAACAGATATGTGCCACATTTGAGAGCTTCTAGGATGCAATGATCCATTTACAACTAAAGTTGTGGAGTTTTGGTTAATTATAGTATGTTATTCATATTCTAGTTGGACAGTTAATAAAATAAATGACTTTAGATGGTAATCTGAAACCCTTTGAGATGATATTATTTGAATGTCTCTTACCTCCCTAGGTGCAAATCCATTCTGTGCTGTAGAGTAACTGAAAGTTCTGCAGGAGTCCATGGAATTCCTTTACTCCGGACAACACCCTAAGTGAACAATATTTGAAATTTCTATGATTCAGTTAAGCAGTCACTTAGATGTAACTGGCTCATCTATACAGAGGTATTCTAATCTCTCTAACCTCAGCGTTTTTGAAGAAGAAAATGTTAAGAAATCTATTTTTTATATTTGTTGAAATAAATACAGCAGTGTAGATTTGGAATAAGGAAGATTATAATAGTTTCCTTTTCATTGCTTGATCATCTTCACCAGATAGTTTCCAGGCAGACTGTAAACTAGCTTTTGAAGATGTTTTTAACAGAATAAAATAATCAGCAGCATTTCTAGCCACGTAATATATCAGCCTTTAGAAGTTTAAGTAGCTCAGAGGCTCACAAAATCTTGCTTTACTTTTAAAATATCATAATTTTCCTTCTATGTGTTCCTATATATGTTTTTCTATAGTTACTTATTCAAAAATATATATACTCAAGAAATTTTATATTGTATTACCACATTCTTTGATCACAATGCATCTAAGCTAGAAACCAGCCACAAAAAGATAACCATAATATTCCCATATTTGAAAATTGCAAAATTGTGTTTTTAAGTAACCCATACATCAGAACATATGAGATGCAGCCATAGCAATTAGAACAAAAGTACATAGTTTTAAATATACATAAAAGAAGAAAGTTAGAAAGTTAGTATGCTAGGCATCCATTCTTTTGGATTTTTGTTTTTTAACATTCCACTTTTTCCCTGCTCTGATCCGCAAATTATGCACTAAGTTTCTGGTGGTTACTCCTAGAAATGACAACATGTCTGATCAATACTTTCACCTTCTACTTTATATATATATATATAATATATGAAATTTTTAAAGACTTTTTAAAATTGCAAAATATTAAAGGGGTACAAATGTTTTTGTTACATGGATAGCTTTGTAATGATTGAGTTAGGGCTATAAGTGTGCCTGTCATCCGAATAGTGTTCACTGGTATATATCCCCTTGTGAATTGAAACTTTTATCATTATAAAGTGACAATTTTTTTGTCTAATATACATATATACTCACATATGATTTTATTTTTCAATGAGATACTATAAATATTAAACTATAATTTGCTTCATATCACATTTCACAAATATATCTAAATATATTTATGCATAATTTTAATCCATGCTTATTAAAATTGCATTTTACATAGAAATATACATAAAAATACATGAATCATAAATGTGCAGTTTTGTTTTTTACATAATTAACAATTTTACATAATTAACTATGTGTGTGCATATTTATACACACACACTCAATGCCAGATCAAGATATAGGCATTACAAGAATCCCATGGCTTCCGTGTTGCCTGGTCCCAATCATTATTTCCTTCCAAAGATAACCACTGTTATTATCTATCACCATAAATTGGTTTTTACCTGCTTTTAATCTTCTATTACCGTAGATTGGTTTTCCCTAATTTTATCTCTTATGTAAATAGAATTAAAGAATATTTACCTTTTGTGTTTGGTTTCTTTTACTCAAATTATGCTGCTGGAATCCATGCATGTTATTGCATGTATCAACAGTCCATTCATTTCCATTTCTGTATGGCATTAATTTTTTTGAATATAGCCATGTATCTGTATCAATTTTAATGTTGATGGAGATGAGGCTTGTTTCTAATTTTGACTATTATGGAAACCACTGTACTGAACATTATTGTTTCTATTTTATCTTGCATGTATTTTTTGTTGTTGTTTTCGAGAATATACCTAAAGGTGGAATTTATGTGTCATACAGGATTCACTATTTTTGCTTAGTGTAGTCTACCAATGGTTGGTCAAAGTAGTTGTGTCAATTTTCACTTCCATAAGTAGAGTATAAGGGTTTTCCAATCACACCACATTTTCATTAACACTTATTATTTTCAGTTTTGTGTTTTTTTTTAAATTTTGATTATTGCCATTATAATGGGTATATAGCTGTTATGCTTTGTGGTTTTAATTCCTTGATGTTTTTACCATGTTAAACATACTTTCATTTTATTTTCTTAGAGAACAGGTCTCACTATGTTACCCAGGCTGGACTTGAAATCCTGGGCTCAAGCAATCCTCTTGTCTCAGCTTCCCAAGTAGCTGGGACTACTTGGGTGGCATGAGCCACCATGCCAGCTTTTCATATTTTTCTTGACCATATTGATACCCTCTTTGGTACAACGTCCTTCAAAATCTTTTATCCATTTGTTTAAATTGTTTTGTTTTTATTTATTTGTATGAGTTCTATATATGTTCTGGATACTAGCTTTTTTTTTTTTACATATTTTCAAATATCATTTTCCATTCTTTCCTTTTCAGGCTCTTAGTAATATCTTCTGATGAATAAAATTTCTCATTTTAATGAAATCAATATGGCAACATTTTCCTTTAAATTAGTGCTTTTATGTCTTGCTTAAAAATGTCCATACCAAGGTCATGAATCTATTCTCTCATGTTGTCTTCTAGAAGTTTTGGTTTCCCTTTCACAGCTTTCACATTTAAGTCTCAAATATAATCTCCAATTAACTCCACATCATTTATTAAAAGGATAATTAATTCCCCACTGACCTGCAATGGTGCAATGCCACCTTTGCTATAAATCAGGTGACTGTATATTGTGAACCTGTTTCTATACTCCCAGTTTTGTTCCATTGGTCTATTTGTCTATACTAACACCAATACCATACTGCTTGAATTACAATGGCTTCATAATAATTTGTAATATCTGTTAGTACATTTTCAACCTTTGTTCTTTTTAAAATTGTCTTGGCTATGTTGGCCCTTTGTGTTTCCATATAAATTTTACAATGTACAACGCACAATCCTGATGGGATTGATTGTAATTTCATTGTCTCTACAGATCAATTTGGGGCAGTTTACATTTATAACATTGAATCTGCTAATCCATGAGCATGGTATATTCCTCCATTTAGGTAGGTTTTATTTAATGTCTCTCATTCATAATATAAGCTTCTGCTTAGCGGTCTCACACATATTTTATATATTTATTTATAAGTAGTCGATGTTTATTGATGACATTATTTTTTTAAATATAATTTTTTTTATTTCTGAGAAATACAATTTTTGGATATTGAGATGGTATTCAGAAACCTTATTAAATCCACTTATTAATATGAATATTTCATCTGAGGAGTCTTTAAATTTTCTGTATACATTTAGTGTGCAAATAATAACAGCTTCTTTTCTCTCTTTTCCAAATCTTATATTTTTATTTCATTTTCTTGACTTATCATATTGACTAGGATATTAATTAAATATGATGTTTGTTGTAGATTATTTATAGATACATTTTATCAGATTAAGGAAGTTCCCTTTATTCCTGGTTTCCCAGGAGGTTTGTGTGGGGAGGAGGGAATTTTTTCCAACACTTTTTCTACACTTACTTTCATCTTTCACATTTTTATTATAATGAATCGTATTGACTGGTTTTCAAGTGTTAAAATTAACCTTTTCTTGCTCCAATACACCCAACTTTGTTGCAATATATTGTTCTTTTAATATAGCACCAAATTTGGTTCAGTAATAATTTATATAGGGTACAAATCATCATTTTCTTAGTAGCTATTATATCCCATTATTTGGGATAATATAATTGTTTCAATGAGTTGACAGTTAAAAGACATTTAGATTGTTTTTAGTAAATGTGTTCTTTTAAGTAAGGCTTCAATAAACAGTCTTACATATATCCTTATATACTATTGATTTTATTTCTGTAGATAAATTCTTAAGGAGGAATTGATGAGCAAAAGACTATATACATTTTCATAGCTATTCTCAGGTTAACTTTCTTAAAATGTTGTATCAGTACTTCACCAGGAGAGAATATGAATGGCTTTTTTTCTCACACCCTTCCCAGCACTGAATGTTATCTAATTTACCTGTTTTCTCAACTAGCTGATGGGCAGGAAATGTTATCTTCTTTTGTCTCTTTCGATTATGAGAAGGTTGACTACCTTTTCCTAATTTTATTGGTTATCTATTTTCTTTTATGGCTTTTCTATTCTGGCTATATATTATTTTGTATTATATTTTTGTCTTTTTCAAATCAGTTTGTAGACTTTTATTAAAATAGATATCAAGTCTTTGTGATAGATATTTTAAACGTTTTTTCTCAGCTTATTATCTTTTTACTTTATTATAGTATCTTTGGATTTATAGAAATTTTTACTTATGTAGTTTAAAGTGCCAATTTTCTCCTTAAAGTCATCTGGGATTAGTGTTTGATTTAAGAAAGCCCCATAGCTCAAACTGTTACAGATTCATCATTTATTTGGTTTCATTTTCATATATTTGAATCTGTAATCTATCTGGAGTATTTTTTTTTACATACTTTAAGTTGGGGAGTCTAACTTTATGAAAACACAGTCACTATATATTCAGTTTTTTAATGAATGAATTACAATGTCATATTTAGTGCATTCCCTTTGGCTATTTCTGGACTCAGTTTTGCCATTTTGTCTATCCTTGTGCCAATATCATACTGCTCTGAGTAGCTTGATAATATAAAATATAGTATGTCACAGCTTATGATTTTTTAATTTCTGGATAATTCTCATATTTTTATTCTTCTCTTAAATAGGAGCTATGCTATAGCTCTAAATATTTTCCGCCTGATGAAATTGTTAAAAAGAGAACTTATGTGTCTAAAAAGAGTGTGTGCTTGGGAAACCTAAGAGGTCTGTCTGCAAACAAGGATGACTTTCCAATAGGTATAAACTCTCATGATGAAGCTAATTGGGAGGTACGGAATTGAGATTCCATCCTGAGAGTCACGCTAGGTTTAAACGAAGGGGATTCTGCAGTCAAACATAATTGTTAGGTTTTTGCCAAAATAAAGTATCCACTGCAATGTAAAAGGTCACAATGGAAAACAGGACTGCAAATGTATTATGTTTTTAAGGGAAAGCATTATAATGGGAATGGAAGGGAGTTTCTGGTAATATTGTCTTGATGAAGGCATGAAATTAACTGCATATAGTTCATTTTATCAATGTTTTTAAAACTTTGCTACTCATTGAATGCACCTGGGATCTTGTGACCATCCTGATGCCCAGGTGAGAGTCAAGAACAATTAATCAGCATGGGGGGTGGTGGAAACCAGGCACTAGTGGTTTGTAATGCTCCCCAGGTGATTTTAATATCTAGTCATAGTTGAGAACCAGTGTTTTAGAAAAGGATAAAAATCTACTCTGAATGAAAATGCAGAAGAAAACAGGAAAAGAAAATCCTTAGCTGTTGCTAGGTCCATGGCCAAGTTCCTCTTGCAAAGTTAATTTTTCTTCAGTAGATGGATAGGATTTAAGGTTACTGGGCTACTGCAGGAAGAAGTGCAGGATGACTTACATGTGTGTGTGTGTTGGGGGGAGTAAGGATACTAACCAAATGAAAGTCACTTCTGAAATTTTTAGAAAATAAAGTCATATGAGCTGTTTATAGTCCAATCTAATTCTAGCCTCAGTGGTGGGAGGAAGGAATGGAGGAGGCAGTCAGTGAATATACACACTGAAAGAAGAGTCGTAGCTTCAGTGAAATCTCCTAAGAAAATTGATTGTCCTCGGTCTATATTACCCATGTCTGGTCAGTGCACTCAAGTCAGGATATAAAAGTGGGGTACACGCATGTAAGTGACCAAGATAGCTACAGCCAGTGACCCTTCTCCTCAGTGTAATCATCTTATAAGTGGCAATGCTAAATCATTCATGACCTCATGTGCTGCTTTTGGCAAGCAGCTCCTTAATTGCTCCTGTTTTTGCATCGATTCTGCGCAGCGTGGAAAAGCGAGTCTCTAACTTGCTTGTGGATTTATTGACCACCGGGTCCCTCCTCAGCTTTCACCTTCCAGGCCTCACCCACTCTATTTTAGAACCAGGAGCTGAGAACAGCACCTGTTTCCTAGTCTCTAAGGATGGGCTGGGCATTTTGACGGCGCCCTCTTCCAACCAACCCACGCCAAGGTGTCCGTTTTTCTGGGTTTTGAAGCTCGCCCCCCCACCCCCCGCATCCCTATCTCCGTGGCTGAGGGCCTGGGGAGGAGGGAAATCCGCTCTCAGACACACCAGATCCCCAGCAAGCTACCTGCTTTGGGGAGCATCAAACGGACCTTGCGGACCCACCTGCCTCCCAAAGTTTGGGGCGTGGGGAAGCCGGGACACGTGGCGTATGGTTATGGCTCAGCTAGGGGGTCCGGAGGAAACCGGGAAAGATGCCGCTGGGGACGGATTCACCGACGTCATCAAGAGCCGCGCTGGTAGGACCCCGCTGTCTTGCTATTTGGTGTGAGGGGTATATACTGGTAGGATACCCTGCTACTCTCCACAGGGGCTATGCCCTGGAAGTTGGCACAGGGTTGAGGAAAGTTGTGGCGCCGAGCGGAGGAGCAGCATGGGAGTGTCACTGCGCCCCCGCGCGTGGGGAGGGCGGGGAACCACGCAGGGCGCGTCCCAGGGAGGAGGGGGTGCTGCTCTCAGGGAAAGCGGACACCCAAGTGTTTTGTTTGTTGTTTGTTGCTGCTGAATATCCAGTTTTATTACAGGATGATAACTTATTCTAAAAATTAAACATAAAGAAATGACTAGATTGATTTCAAAGAAATATTGTGGTAGTTTGAGGGAGGGAGCCGTGGTGTGAGAACATGCCTTGTCAGAGTGTGGCCAAGTGCAGAGTTAAGAAATTTGAGAAGTTTCACCTCCCTTCGCAGCTGAGCTGAAGGAAAATGTCAGAGGGGTAGAGGTAAAGGCTTGCATGCCTGGAACAGAACTACGAGAGATTTGAAAATTGGTAAAGCAGTAGAAATGAAAGTCTAAGGTTTTTGCAGTGCTTCCCACCCCCACGCTCCTATAAATTTCATTTGCAATACATCTTCTGGTGTTTGGTAGTCTGGCCTACATATGCAAACGCTTGTAAAACCAGGATAGGTCTTTAAAGCTGTAAATGGAAGCAGCTGTTAAGCTTTCCCTAAGGGTGAAGTTTCAGCTGCTTGAATTTGCTCCTCTTGCCTTTGGAAATGAACCAAAACTGTGGACATCAAAATAACAGGGTCGTTTCTGATTTCTTTATGTACATTGTTGGATGTTGAAGAGGACAGAGTTATGAAGTCAGTGTCTAAGTGTATTTCTGAAGGGAGGTTAAAGGAAACATCACCAGAGAAAACTCATCTTTATGAGTAAGAAACACAGGAGTTGAGTGAACTACAGACCAGCAGAGTTCAAAAAATGGTAAAGCAGGATTTCTACAGAACTTCAGTAAGGTCTTGATGCCATTATAGGTTGTACAATTTGGTAGTAATGGCTATAAGTCACAAACAATGGTACCTCTGACAATATTTGGGAGAAATCAGTTACTACTTTCATTTTAAAACCACACTTACCTTCTTTCCCTTACCCCTTTAATAACCTAACATACTTCTTAGATTTTAAAGAAAAGAAAGAAAATTTTGTTAATTAGAATACCCTTAGCATGCATTGCCTAGGAAAATAGAATTGGCTTTAGGTAGATACCCTAAAATAACATGAAAAAATACATTGGATAGTGTCATACATTGCTTTAAAATTGCTTTTGTTTATATATATTTTGGACAGTAACCTTTGCCACTGTAATTACCTGAAATATGTAGAAGGATATTTACTATAAATCTGTTACAGATAATTGTTTTGGAAAAAAAAGTGTTAGGTTACGGATTAATTCTGCAAATTAATTCTATTTATTATCGCACTACTTCTAAACTTGCCAGTACACGGGGGAAAGGAGAAAAGGATTCATGAATATATTCTCAAAACTAGATTCATGTAAATTTGTGTATTTGGGAAATGGGTAATTTAACTCATATATAAAAAAAAATTCAGTCTAACTTTATGTAACTTTTGATTCCATATTTGATGCTATTGTTGAGAGTCACGTTAAGAATAAACTGATTTAGTTGTTATATTTTCATCTGTAAAATTAAGCTTTTATTAGAAATCTAAGTAATTTAGGTAGGGTGAGTGACAGTTGCAACAGATTATCTAATTTTCAAAATCTTTCTTTTCAATAAGTCCTGTAAAGGGTTTAGAAGCCCTTAAATAAAAGATAAACTAATATTTGGTTTGAATATTGTAGTTTCTGTACCTTTACAAAACAAGGATTTTTGTTTTATATTTTTTTCTGGCTTGATTTTGTTTTGTTAATTCTGAAGCCTAAAGGGTGGCTGCTATTAATAAATGCTTTTTGCAAGCAATTGCTGTGCACAGCAAAAATATGTGGTAGGGCTAACAGTGATGCCAGAAAAAGCAAACTTAAGAACTTGTTACACTGGCAATAGTTTCTCTTTCTCCCTCCCTCCCCTTCTCTCCCTTCCTCCCTCCCTCCCTTTCTCTCTTTCTCTCTCCCTCCCTCCCACCCTCACCTTCTCTCTCTCTCCATATATATATATATATATATATATATGTATATGATGTACATTAGGTCCTCAAATAATGTTTCCATCAATGTTGTTTTGTTATAACACTGATGAGAAAAAATTGGTTTCATTATACATCATTTTACTTAATGTTGCAGTTTC